>JADDOH010010780.1:0-112762 GCA_016648135.1 Agrypnia vestita
TATATATAAATATATATATTTATTTTTAATTTTATTTTAACTTTTAATTTTAGGTTCTTTGAGTATTTACTATTTTTGAGATGAATCTTTTTTTTAAAATATATAGCGAACCCCTTTGTGCATAAATTTTTATTGTGTTTATGTATATGTACACACACACACACACACAAACACAATACAAATGTATGCACAAAGGGGTTCGTTATATATATTTAAAAAAAAAAAAAATATCTCAAAAATAGTAAATACTCAAAGAATCTAAAAGTTTTGCGAAACACCGTAAATATACAATACAAACACACAAAGCAATTCCACAACACTTGAAAATATTATGGAAATCTATAGACATCAACATTCATTTTCTTCTCAGAATGCGGAATCAACATTAAAGACTCACGGACAAAATATACCTAACAAGATTACATTATACGTTATTTAAAAGAAAAAAATAGTGACAAATTGCCGCAACTTTAATTCTATAGAATACTATAAAAGCAAAACATACACGGTAAAAAAATCTAGCTTTCTCGATATTATTATCGACATCAAAATTGTTTTTCAATCGAAATCGCGTCGGGGTTCAGAACGAGGAACGCGCCGAGGGAAAAAGTGCCCTAAAAATAAATGACAGAACATGTGATATGCTAATAGAATAAGAGGAGAGGGGCGCACTCAAGAAGCATTAGGGATTCTGGCCGACGGGGTTAATCCCGGCCCAGATATTGCGCGCGGCCCGGGCATACTAAATCACCGGCCCGGCGCACAGTGGAGCGGCGCGCGCCGGGATCTCGGCTTTTAGGACCAACTTCGTCCTTGTCTTGTGGGCCCAAATGTTCTTTACATTTTTAAAATAGAGACGTGTGTTTAAAACATAACAAATAATTTAAAAAGGCGATTGAATGTCTGTAATGTTAGTTGTTTCAACAATAAAGGCGGATTTTGATATAATATAATTTGTAACGTTCTTTGTTAGGAAATTTTTGTACTTGATTTTTAATTTTAATTTAAATTTAATTAAAATGTAAATTTGTATTTGATTTTTATAACTTTGTGGCTATACATAAATATTAATTAAACTGTGAGAAAATTTACGTCTACTGGTTTCGATACCACTGTATGTTCGTCAGGACTAACGCATACTAACTATAATAATAGAGACCTTAGATTGAATAACTAGAAATATTAAAAATCAAGATTCATTATTGTAAATCATTTTGCATATTCATTGTTTGGAAATAACGATATATCTATTTTTGTTTGACAGATTTCTCCTCTTTCGCTATGCTTTTGGCAGATGTCGTAGATAATTCGCCACTGCATTCGTACGTTTTGTGATATGTCCAGTTTTTTTAAATTTTATTATCTGTTTAATAATCATAATCTACATACAGGTACATTTATACAGGCATCTTGCAAAACTGTACGTTCAGTTCGTAAGCAAGAATACATTATAGTATAATATATGTTATGTCTCCATTACTAAATAGTCCTTAACCAAATATTATATAATACAATATTAAAATAATACAATTTCAGTTATTATCATTCTTTACAGTTGACTATAGCATTTCCTATATTTTTATGTCCCGTTAAATTATTCAGTCTATCCGGTAGTTTGTTAAATGGTTTTAGAAAAACGTGATGTTTGATCCTCTCTCCGTAAAAAAATATTATTTATTACTAGTTTTTTATTCAATGTTTGTTGTGTTGTATTAGTACTTTGAAATATTTCAGTAAGCACTTCTGTTTGTAAAAAAGAGCTGTTTGTTATGTGAACTATCCGTGTCTTTTGGCCGCCAGCACCACATCTCTAATGCGTCTATTTTATTTGCATAGCTGTAATCATACAAAAATATGATAAAAATACGAATTATGTGTAATTTTTGCATAATTTTAAACTTGGGAGATGTGCCTCTCAAATAGTAAGCAATGTTAAGCAAGCCAGGGTGAAGGAACTATTTCAAAACGAATGTTGCGTCAATGTTTCGAAGAGTTTAGGAATGGAGACGTTAGAGATGGAGGACGTCTGTTCATGTTGAAAACGATGAATCGTAAGCAGTGATAGACGGGCAGACGCAAAAAACAACATAAGAGAATCCATCTTGCTTCACGACCACTTTCACCATTTCTAGCACCCCGATAACTAAGTACAACAAAGCAATAACAGAAAAGTAGCAAAAAATGCATTTAAAAAAATCTTGAGTACTAATCCACCAGATTTTTATTCTTTAAGCATAAATAAGCTTAAGATTCATTCTTACAAACTCTCAGTATCTTAGTATCAAATAGCTTTCAGTTTGCTTAATTTAAAAAAAAAATATATATATATATATATATACATATATATATATTCGAGACATTTCGGATTAACACCCTGCCCGAAAAACCAAATGTGTTGATATGTTGACTATGCTGATAGTGTATTGTGGTTGCTATATGAAGATGATACGTTATTTAAGTCAATTGTTTTGGAATAAACTCAAAAAATTTTTTTAAAAAAAGTCAATAAAGATTTTTTTTGAAATGTCAACTTTTTTTGAGAAATCAATTTTTTTTTAGAAATAGTCAATTTTTTTCATTTGGAATAAGTTAAGATTAAAAAAAAAAAAGTTAATTTATGCGACCGGGGTGTCTCCGGAAAGGAGAGCTCTGCGCGCAGTTAGTCGGTTTTCTTCTTCTTCGTTACTAAATCATCAGCGAGCCTGCCGCCAGGCTAAATTGCACTCGTAATCGTGCAACGGGTACGAGTGCAATTTAGCCATATATATATGTTAAGTATATATAATATATATTATATATATTATATCTATATATATATTATCTATATATACATACTCTATATATAATACCATATCCTCCTCTCCCTCTCTTCCTCGCTCTCCGCTCTCTGTCCCTCTCCTCTCGTCTCCCGCTCCTCTCGCTCCTTCGCCCTCCTCTTTCTCTTCTCCTGCTCTCCTTATTCTATTTTATATTATATTATCAGTCTTTACCAGGTAGGTAAGTATCTTTATTGCGAATATGTTTATACGCGTATCACTATGTCTTCAGGTCTATGAGGAGTGCATTCTAACGGAGCTTGCACACCTGATGACGCCACAGTCTGGCATCCTTTGAAGGCTGTCTCTGAAGAGCATCTAATTTCTTGGTGACTGAATATTTCCCGCACCACTCCTGTAAATCACGTTATTATTTATAAGTATTTGGTTAGTACAAGAAAATGTAGTATAAAAAGGGGAATGTTTACTAAGCATTGAGTAGTTGAACTGTACATATATATTTTTATTCTAAAATTAATTATTAGTTTTCGTATAATAATATTAAATACAAATGTACAATTATATTTAATATACATGAAGGAAAAGCAGCAAAATCTAAAAAAAATTGCATGCAGTGAGGATTACTTATTTATAATATACTCAATTCGAGATTTTATAGGTAACATAACCTATATATTTATAGGAAACATGAAGGGATAGACACATAAAATCTAGAATTTAGTACCTTTTAAAATAGTAATCCTCAGTGACTGCGTTCAAAACATTTTTTAATTTGAACATTTTAATTTTTTGGATATTACTGCCGTTGCCCATATATTGTCTTGCCGAACCTCATATATTGTCTTAACCCGATCAGTGCCACTGCCGCGTAAACGCGCGAAACTTTGCATGTCCCGTCAGGCCAGTGCCGCGTTACCGCGCGGGAATTTTTCCATGTAAATGCGCACAACAACAAACGATTTTTAACACGTCACCAATTTTAAATCGTACTGGCATCTATAGACAACGATCCTAAGCAGTTACCATATTTTTAAAATCACCAAACCTCGTAAAATTAGTGATTTATGAAAGTGTTCCATCTGACAGTTCTCAGAGTTCGCTAGGGTCGCCGCTTGCAAAGTTTTTTGGCTGAGAAACGGGGAATCCTGCAATACTTCAATTTAAAACTGCGCGTTTGGCTTGATTTTGTTCCCAATTATTGACAATATTCGTCGGTTTTTTCGCCATTTTCGTATTTTTAATGCAATTTGAGTGAATATAACAATCTTGTGCGTCTATAAAATTATTTTTTTATCTTTATTTTAGCGAGATTCAACTGAATTTTTTGTTTCTCTGTTTTTCCGTACTTCAGTTTGATTTTGTTCACGATTATTTAAAATATCAGTGGGTTTATTTCGCCGTATTCCTGTATATAGTGCAATGTGAGTGAGTATATCTATCTAGTGTGTCTATGAAATTAATTTTTTCTTTGTACACGTTGTGTTCAAATTATTGTGTTAATTTTTTGTTATAATACATGCGGCAACGGACTTATTTATTTATTGCAAACGCCGTGCGCGTGTGTGTATACGGAGCGGCAACTCGTAGCACAAGACGCGTCGGCTCGCGGCGAGCAGGTACAAACCTCGCTCGCATCGAGCCACGCGGCGCAGCGCCCGCGATCTATATACACCACATTTTTATCTTTTTTCGCGAGATTCGCGTGAATTTTTTGTTTCTCTGTTTTTTTATAAAACATTTTTTATATTTCTTTTTGTGACATTACAATGGCTGACATATGATGATGATGAGATTGTTGGACAAACCGCCGAATCTGATGAGAGTGATGTGGAATTCGAATTGCCAGAGTTTTTTGAGCCGGATGAAAATGAAAATAATGTGCCTGACAAAATAGAAAATATTGCCTCTACTAGTGACGTAGATAGTACCTAGATCACTATTTCATTGGGATAGCGATCCTTTCGTGCCTCAAAGGACAATTTTGATTCATTCAATGCTATGAGTTGAACCGTATTTTGAAATATACTACACGCAGGAAGAATTCACTACATAATAGTAAAATATTAAAGGTGTAACATTAAAAAACAGGTAAAAAAAAACAAAAAAAGTGAAATTGTGACAACCCTGTTGTATATTTTGCGGAATGAATTTATTTTGCTTTTGCTTTAAAAAACTCCGTCATAAATTCGAAAAACATAATTCTTTGGTAAGTTCTTACACTTTTTCATCATATTATGTCTATTTTTATTGTTTTTTATTTACTTTATTTTACGGAAAAATGTCTGGCCTATAGGTGTCCCCCATAGTAAATATGGCTGGCAGTTAAAAGGTTAATAAAAGTACGAGAAAAGAGAAAAAAGAAGCAATTGTACTATGTCGCAAGCTCTAATACTTAGATTAACATTAAAACGTAAGGGGCTGTTTGAAAAAATGAAAGCTAAGAGTAGGTACTGTCTATAATATATTAATATTTTTGGTTATTGGGAGTTCACTTATTCTAAAGGGATATATGGAATAACTTCACAAAATTTGTCTCACAACTTGAGAACGTGGAAAACGTTCTTTTTATGCTAAAAATCAGATACTGCTCGCTTCCGTACAGCGTTAGAAAGCGACATTCTCCCTTTATTATTTCGTTTATTTTGGTCTTAAATGTTTTTCCAGTGAGCGATTGAAATTTTGCATTATATGTAAAATTGAAATCTGCACGAACACCCCTATCCAGACTCGAGAAAAAATTTAGTTCACGTCAAAACAAAAAGTAATACCCGATTATTCGCTTTATGGAAACGTCTAATTGTCAAAAGACAATACATTTTTTGGCCCCGCTTGGAAAGATCGCTACGCTCTTTTGTCGCGGAATGTTAGCCCGTACTTCATTCAAAAATAATTTTCTGTTTACGCTTTTGGGAGATTTATTAACTCATGTAAACCCATTTTTATAAGTAGGTACCTGGTATTTATTAAATGGTAGAATATGCATATCTATCTGCTCGTAAAGTTTCTTGGGTTCGCGTTTCGGATAGCTACATTAATAGTAAAATAAAGATAATCTGTTACATTTGACTTTTTAAATATTTACCGAATTTAGGAAGCGATAAAAATCTGTTTTTTTTTAATATTTTGTAGAAAATTATCGAAAATAGGTGATAACAACAAAAATTGATGGAATGTACATTTTTATTTAATTTAATTTATTTATTTTAGGAAAAGTTAATAGTAAATCTTAAATTAACATATAAGAGATAAAAAATATTAAATTATGCTGGTTTTTTTAATATTTTGTAGAAAATTATCGAAAATAGGTGATAACAACAAAAATTGATGGAATGTACATTTTTATTTAATTTAATTTATTTATTTTAGGAAAAGTTAATAGTAAATCTTAAATTAACATATAAGAGATAAAAAATATTAAATTATGCCAATTATAAACTTCCACTTATGATTAATTATTAATGATATTAGCAAAGTGTGACAACATGACATCATTTATATACGTATCCAATATACGTTGAGAAGGGGCGGGAAGGGCGAAGTGGGATGTAGGATTAGAATAAAGGAAAGAAGTATGGGAGTATACGGGAATACAAATTAAGTAAACTATTCAGGGTGTTAATTTTCTTTTAATGCCCCGAAAAGTCGAGTTAAAAATATCAATGTGGTTATAATTTAAGTAAAATGAATTTGTAGATCTGTGTATGAATGAGTTTTATTTAGAGTTGTTCTCGCAGAGAGGGAGATAGATAGATAAATAGATAGATAGAGATAGAAAAGTAGGTGACTGCTGTTACGATTTGGGATATGAAATGATAAACATTGAAGGAGATCGGGAGTATCAACTAAGTCATGTGCGGTTTTAAATAACATTACAGAGTCCGCTATATTTCTAAGGCAAGTTAATGTCTGTACCGTATGGTAAAAAAAAATTCAGCGTCTTCATTGCTAACATGAGATCGAAAAGAGTGAAATTTAAGGTATTTTATAAATCTATATTGGATGCTTTCAATTCTGTTCTTGTGTACAGTATAGCCTAGATTCCATTGCTGGGAAGCATATTCGAAAATACTACGTATGAGAAAGATAGTGTCTTGAAAGTGCTAATATCTTTTAACTGATTGCTGACGCGGATGACGAAACAAAGAAAGTATATCTAATATTGGTGTTGCCATTAAAAATATATTAAAGTCAGTGCGCACAATTATTTTTCTGAGACAAAGTTAAGCTAAATTTTACCTTGCGACTGTTTGTTTGTTTGTTTGTATATTTTTTATTTAGTTGTAAAAAAAACACATTTTAACATCAAGTAATTAAAAAAAATAAACGTAGCAAAATAAACATAAATATTCCAAAAATATATCAACATAAATAATCATAAATAGAAACACATTTTCACATCTGGCACAGAGTAAAGAAAATAAACATGAAACAACATAGCACGATCATACATCAAACTTACTTTTTACATATTTTGCACTTAACCTACGAAAAGTAGTGAGACTTTCTACTTCTTTCACATTTGATGATAGTTCATTGAACAATTTAAGACCTTTGTAGTACAAACTATTTTGTGTTCCTGCCAGTTTCATCTACTTCTCGTAGGATAAGTGTGTAATAATAGACGACTGTGTTAATAAAGTTAGAGTTTAGCTGATAAAACTATACGAAAGAAAAAAAGAGAAAGCTAAGCTGGATGTCTCGGACTCAAGTAACATGCCGTCCCTACATAAAATAGATTTTTTTCTAGGTATTTCTTCCACGACTGTGTCTATCAAAAAACACTTATCATTCCACATTTGCTTGAAAATTCTTGAAAGGAACATATTCTACGATAAAAAATCGTATTAATAAAAGGTGTAATTTACTATAATTCGGTCTTCAGCTCTCGATCTTATTTTGTCAAAAATACAAAATCAAATTTTTCTTCTTTATTAAATAGATTAAAAAATTAGGAAGAAGATGAGGAAAAACATAAAGTAAAATGACACAGTATCATGAACATGAATTTTAATGTGTTTACTAGCTGGTTGGCCCGGCTTCGCTCGGGACCATAATTCGGTAAGCATAGAATTGTGTTGACGTCTCTTTTTTGCTGGATTCTGCACCTGTGATTGGATTGCCTTTCTGGACCGTCTTCGCTTTGCCAAAATATCAACAGATATTTTAGCGCACAATCATAACACTCTAGAGAGAACTTTCCAAAACTTTCTAGAATATTCCGAAATCTTATAGAACTTCCTGGAATCTTCTAGAACTTTTCCTTTCCAGAACCTTCTAAAGCTCGTTCTTTCTGGAACCTCTAGACCCACCGACGCACTCCCCCACTCAGTTTGGAACCTTACAGATCTTTCTGATAGCTTGTAGAACTTTCTCCTTCCAGAACTTTTTAGAGCATTTTTGAACCCTCTAGAACTTTCCGGAACCTTTCAAACTGCAACTCAGTTTGGAACCATATAGTATGTTCTTGAACTTTCTGCTTCCAGAAACTTGGAAAGCATTAGAAAACCTTCATGAACGTTCTGGAACCTTCTGAACTAGGGATTCGGGAATAAATTCCCGGGAATTCAAAGATTTTTTGCTGTCTCGAGTCCCGGGAATTTAAAAATTAATAACCCGGGACTCGAGACTTTCCGATTCAATTTTATTCAATATATCCTACATTTATATTTTTAAAATAAAATCTGCTTCTTAGAGTATATACAATACTCTAAGATCTGCTTAGTCGAGAACAAGCCATACCCATACAGAGCAGGTAGCAAGCGGTTCGTCAAGATACTCGATTGTCGGCAATCGGCAGAGAGATTATATTGTCTTTGTAATAAAAGCTTTCGTCGTTATTTGTAAAATATCACAACAAAAAATTCATGTACATATTTACCCTTGATTTTTTTCGGCAAAATGTTTCTTTGTACGATGCACGTGCTACTCGTATTTCTAGAATAATTTAAAAGAATTCTCCTTGGGTTGATTTATTTGTTGAAATAATCAGTTTATATTTTGACTTACACGTTCTCTAGCCAGATACGTTCTTCTCCTACTTATGGATTCCGTCGTTGTATATTCTGAACTGGGGATTTCGAACTTTTAATTTTTGAACTTAAATTGGAAATGTTGGTATTTATTTACTTTATTTATATTTATCGTTCACAGTACGTAGAGAATCTTTTTTATTATTTAATTATAGCATAACCAGGAACAGGCTATGTGATTCATCATTAAACGCCTTGGTGTTTTTAAAAACATATTTTTCCTTACAAAAAAGTAAAGGTTTTAACTTCATATTGATATAAATATTTAGATTAAAAAAATTGTAATAAATTAAATTTAAATAAATATCGAATAAAGTGTTTTTAAATTGTTTCAATAAATTTTCACCTATCGTACCTATAACACAAATAATATAAGTTAATTAAAGTAAAGAAGTTAATTTATAACACAATTTTTTTTCACGATTTAAACGAAAAATAATCAAAGTCTCGAGTCCCGGGAATTCCCGGGACTTTAAAAATTTGGGTCTCGAGTCCCGGGAATCGAAAAAACCCGCGACTTCAGAATCCCTATTCTGAACACACCGACACACTCCGCTACTCACTTAGGAACCTTATAGAACTTTTAATAATCTTCTAGAACGTTCTTCTTTCAGAACTTTCTAGAGCTTTATCGAACATTCTGGAACCTTCTAGACTCACAGACACACTCCGCCATACTGTTTGGAACATTATAGAACTTTCGAGAATCTTCTAGAACGTCCTCCATCCAGAACATTCTTGAACTTTATCGAACAGTCTGGAACCTTATAGAATCACAGATACACTCCGCCACCAGAACTGTACAGACCTTTATCAAACGTTCTGGATCCTTCTCGACTCACCTCTTAGTTTGGAGTCTTATAGAATTTTCGGGAATCTTCTAGAACACTCCCCTTCCAGAACTTTCTAGAGCTTTACTGGACAATCTGAAACATTTTTGACTCACCAGCACACTTCGACACTTACTTTGGAACCTTACAGAACTTTTGGGAATTTTCTAGAACGTTCTCCTTCCAGAACTTTCTAGAGCGGAATTTTCCGGAACCTTCTAGACTTGCCGACACAGTCGGCGGGCCCATTCTGGAATATTCTAAAGCATTTGCGGCGTTCCCACAACAAAACAATGTAGTAGAATGCACATTTTCGTCGCCCACTCCCACCCACGGTCAGCCACCCCCACCAAACTCGCACATTTTCAATGGGACACTAAGGGCTATCCACCACCATAACCACCAGGGGGTGGTAGTATCTGGTTGTGAAGAAAACTTGGCGGATAGGGAAACACGGGTTTCTTTTTACATATATATTGATTATTAGATGTTAGATAGTAAATTAATAAGCATCAGACAAACTATAATATGTATGTAATTCAACTATGTAATTTTATTAAAAACAAGGAATTGAAGATTTTTGCCACCAAATTTGAGTAAAATTCATCCACTTTCGAGTTATTGTAGCGTGATTATACACTGTACTCTCCTGCCGATTTCCACGTTAATTATTTTAGATGGCAAAATGGAGAGCGCTTGAATTAAATGTATAAACATATCCCCTGAGTAAAAATATGATAAAACGCTTTTAATTACTGCACATACCTGGCGGTCGAAATTTTTCGATTAATAATGGTTGACGTGTCATCATTAATTATTAATTACAGCAAAAGTACTTTTTAAAAAGCATTTTGAGGTTTGAGGGATAATTGAGCGGTGCGTTGTGTCCATGAGAGTGGCTGCTGGCTTAATTCCTCACCATAACTGATTATGGTTTTCAAATAGTTGGTGAAGAGCATTAAACCACTAGACAACCCCTTACCTTCAATGAAATTACGAAAAATAATAGATAATAATGACGTAAATTTTATACAGTATATTTTCTCTCATATCTCAAGGGCACCTTTACATAAAAATTGTTTCTTTGTTTCTTTCTTCTCCTTCTTCTTCGTTCTAAAAAGACTTGGAAGAGAATGCAAATATTATCGATGGATTATAACCAAACAATGGTACGGGACATGTTAGAATGCAGAAGGGCATTAGGCGGATCGCAGTCATTGGAAAAGATTTGTGGTGAATATGTGCTCCAAAGCACCTTTCCCTCAGGCTTAAAAACTCCAAAGTCAATGTCAGAAATTAAAAAGTGGTTAATAGAAAACGACATTAGTTATTTATGAACTATATTAAGTATTTCATTATGATAATGACTTTGAATAATTAGTGATGTTTATATTTATATATATTTCTCTTTCTTTTTTCTTAATTTTTGCTAAATATATTTTTAATTTGCTTAAAATTTTTAACTTTGTACTTAAAATTTCTTTTATGTTGTTTTTTGTACTTAATTGTTTTCGTTTTTTTATCTCTTATGTTTATAAAGTGAATAATATTTTGTAATAGTGTAACTTACAATTATAAAAATGAACCTACAGACAAAGGTCTTTTTAGTAGTTTTGTGGGACTAAATATTATAAAATGTAAAGAAAATAAATTTAAAAAAAAATCAGGACGAAGTGGCACAGGAGAGGTAGAAAAATATGAGACAGTAAATTATTACTTATTACAATATTAATCATTTCTTAGTACAATATTAATCAACAAAAAAAGTTTATGTGGGGTTCAGTAGTGTTCCTGACGGGAACGCGCGAAAATAGGGGGTGATTCCACCGCCCTACGATCAGGTCAACCTGATGGAACCGATATCGCAGATTCTCAGACGAAAGCGAGATCGTATAAAAATTCGCTGCGAGTCTTAGAGTGGTCCAAAGGCTGAAGCAGGGTCGAGTAGAGGAGAAGAGAAAGTCGCAAGTAGATCTGGAGGTGAACTCAGGAGCAGAACTGAATTCTCGTTTACTGCGCCACGTAATTTATTCAATAAAATCATCAGCGCCCGCACGCCCAGGCGCATTTTCAACGACCAATCAGAGGTCGGCATTTCGGGAACCGACAACCCCGACCTCTGTCGGTCGGCGGGATCACTAATCATAATGCGAGTCGCAGCTCTATGAGCAGTGGTCCCGCATTCGAAATATTAATAAACATGTAGCCAAACATTCTACTATAGCTATTTCATACTATTTTTACACATTTATATTTTATCTTCATTTTGTTTCATTAACAAATGTCTCTCAGGTTCATCCTTCATGGAGATAATCGGTAAAAAGGGGGCCAGGCTCGCCAAGCTGGGTGCAATAATTTCGTATATTTGGTTTCTCTGGCGAGCCTGGCTACACAAATTCAATATATTTTCTACATAAAATTATGTAAACCCATATACAAGTGATTACGAACAAAATTATATTAATTTTTTGTATGAAAATGGCGACTTTGGCACGGTACTGATTTCGCCAGAGGGTATTGAATTTACATTAAAATAAATATGAAGGTTGTAAAATTGTACCCCCACCATCTCCGAACCATCAACACTCTTTCATTTGACGATTCAGCAAAAATAAACTTTAAAAAACATACATTCAATAAAAATTACAATAAATAACTTCGGTTATTTTCAATAAATGCGTCGATCGCGCTAGGCATACCCAAAGGGTTTTATTTAATCTTGCCCAACTGCGCGCTCGCTCTCACAATTCATGTGATTAAAAATGTAATTATCAATTTTACATATCAAAACAAAAATCAAAATATAAAAAATCACTTTTTCTTCTAAAAATGTTTATCAGGGCCAACATATGGAAATTGGCAAAAAAAAGCCCGTTTAAGGGCCGCCGGTTTTTTCTTCTCCGAAACAAAAATGTTTATCAGGGCCAACATATGGAGATTGGCAAAAAAGGCCCGATTAAGGGCCGCCGATTTTTTCTGTCCGACACAAGTAGTGTAGGATCCATGTTACGTGTGTATGTTAAAATACATGGAATAACGGAAGAGAATTCGATAGAAATGGATAATGTATATTATTTTGGAATTACCAAATGTTTTGGAATCGTCTTAAGAATAATGTTATTTAATAAAAAATGTTAGAAATAAATTCACTAATTATGTGTCCTAATATAAAACAATTAACATAAGGAATAAAGCAACTGTGTGCATATTCAATCCTTAATAATGTACTGTAAAACGTAGGCAAAGTTCCTAGAACTCAAGATTAACAAAATTTTAAGCAAAGTGGAAAATAAATGAGATATTTCATTAATCGGAATCTACTTGAATCACGTTCAGGAATGAACAAAAAAACACATCAAACAGTGGGTTGGAAAGCGGCCCCGATGGTAAAACTGAAAACGGGCCCATCTGAATGTTTTAGTAAACAAGATTGGAAACTTTCCGTTCGGAGATATAATAAATAAATAATAAGTAAATAAATAAATAAGATCTCCGGAATAAACTGAATTGCCCGCGGCAATCGTCGTATTTCATTCCGCCGTCCTTTCATTCGTCGCACAGAAGTACGTTAAAAGCGGTAACAGCAAAATGATGTACGTCGGCAGTAATATCACAGGGATGCGCCGGCGGGGGACACAACCGCGTGCAACCCAATTTGAACATATATTTGAGTATTTATTAACAATAACAGAGCAACTAGCTTTGCTTACTCCTGTGGAAATTTTGAAAGTAACATTTTTTAAAATAAACAAACTCTAAACCAAACCTAAACACATCTAACCTACCATACTTCATATTATGGGGGTGGAAACGATGATGAGTACATTTTATTATTATAAAAACCCGTTTTATAATAATAAACCGAAAATTTAACAGAAATAAAAGACATTTGAAAGAGAAACAAACAAACAATAAAACATTTTATTAAATAATAAATATATGTATACCTGTACATAAATATTGATTAGTACAAGTTAAACAGTAGGTAATAATTAAAACCTTTAAGAAAATAATATAAAGATAATTAAACCAGAATACCAGATAAATAAGATGAATGTATAAAACATACAAAAAAATAATACATTGAAACATTAAAAAATAAATAAATATATATAAACAATGATAAGTATAAAAGTAAACAGTAACAATTAAAACCTTTAACAAAATAATTATAAATTAAAAATAAAGAATTGAAAGTAAAAACCGTACTAATTAAAACAATGAGAACAAAAAATTGATAAAAAATTAGCCCATTAAAATGTTCTCATCCTACTGGCATATTGTAAATCTAAGGGCCGGTTGTATGAACTTGGTTGAAAGTAAAAGTTAAAGCATAGATTTTTACGAAAACGGGTTGTTTGACGGGTGAAGAACGCAAAAATCTATGCTTCAAACGAAATGTTACTATAAACCTAGTTGATGCAACCGGCCCTAAGTAATTTTTAAGTTCGGGTACGCTTCTACAGCGAAAAATGTCAACGAATTTCAATAATTTATTTCCAACGCGATGCATGCGTGTTGACGGTGAATTTAAGGCATAGTTATTCCTGTGAGTCTCTACATTTCGAGATTTTTCGTTTATCTTGATACATTATACGAGACCATCTGAATACAAGTAGATAAAAATATATATCGTCATTTTTTGCAGAAATATAAAAATGTAAAATGAAGAAACTTACCGCTTCCGTGTGCACCGGATGCACAGCGAACAGCATGGCGGCTACGAAGCTGGCGATCTCCGACAGGAACATGGCGCACATCCTGAGAAGAAGAAAAAGTGTGGTGAGCGGGTGATCGATCATCTCGGCGGGGGGAGGAGCGCAACATAGCAAATGGTCTTCAAATGGGACAGCGGCGTCAACGCGGGAAGGACAGAGACGGGGCTATCGAGGGAGATGTTTATTAATCGACGTGTCGCGAAAAAACTATCGGCGCCAGGAAGGTTGGGGGTGATTTGACGCCCGCGCATTCCTTGCATCGCGGGGGAAACACGCAGTCATCGAGAAACGTTCAATAACGAACTCGGGGCCAATATTCAGACAAAAACACACAGCATCACTTATAGGCGGCCACAGCGGAAGTGCGTCCCATGTTTTTAAAACGCAATTATTTATTCTTGCATAGGTAAGTAAATCCCCCAGAAATAAAGCGTATCCCAATTATAATAATTTCGTTGTCTGTCCGTCTGTCCGTCGTAACTTCGTGTAACGTCCCTTTCTTCTTTACAAAACTTTCTATTTCAAATTTTATTTAAAAAATAAATAAATACATTTTCCTTAGGAACCGACATGTAAAAAGACCGTCGATTTTTGACGGGCTAGAGCTAGTTTTTTATAACAGATATTGTTTTATAATATTTTTTTATATTTCGTTCCAAATTGAGTCCTTTCAAATATCATTCAGTATTCAAGTAAAAACATCATTTTGTAACCAGGCGCCACTTATGTACCTACTAAAAATATATTTTTAAGGGTATTTAACCTTTGCGTAATTGCTTCAAAATTTAGAAGCTTGTCGAAGAGGCAAAATATTTTTAAACAAGTCAAACGTATGGAACCAAAACGTGAACCAGGAAATATCCATTAGTTCATGTCTATACTTTTATCTATCTATTTTGGTGGTCTATGGACACAAATAATAATTTGTACGTCACAGTGATATAATAATATAATATCTAAGTAAAAATATTATATTATTTAATCCGATGAAATAAGAGATATTTGGGCCTAAAAAATGATATGAGATATATCTGGGCATACACATTATCTACATTTCAATGATAATAATATCTACATCACAGTACAAGTGTCATTGATTGTGGATCTCGGGCAATATATATGTATATATGTGTATATATATATATGAAGGATTATTTTCTAGGGTAACCCGCGTATTGTAGTCTTGAGAAAAACTGTTATTATGTACCCAACGTTTCGGACAGATAGCACTGGCCATTTTCAGAGTGATTTTCGCCTTGTATTTCGAGTTCTGTTTTGAATTGGTGGCAAGCACGTTCACTCCAGAAGTCGAGATCCAAGTGAAGCCTAATGCGAGGCTAATGGATGAGTTTACTTTGTCTTATCTATGAAAGTTTGCGACTTGGTAATTCTTCTGTTATGGTGGGAATTCCTGTTATTGTTATTTGTATTGTTTGTATTAATATACTGTAGTTTACTGCGTCGGTACTAGGAATCGGATCATTAAAGGTTGATTTTGAAATGGTTCATTAAGAACGGATTTCATTAAGAATGGATTTCCAAGTATTGGGAATTCGGATCGCGTCGTCGCGGCAATTCATATTATTTTTATTTTTATGTATTTCTATCGCTTCCCTGTAAATTCTGCATGTTTCATTATTAATATTTGCGAGGATTGAGGCATTATTAAAATCGATTATATGTCTTTCCGTAAGGACATGATGGACTAAGAATGAGGTGAGTTTTTTATTTTTAACATCTACTGTATGCTCAGGCACACGACAGGATATTTTTCTGTTAGACCGGCCTATACAACACTTATCACAGTTCGCGCAAGGTATTTGATAAACGCCGTGAGATTCTAAAGGTAAATTGTCTTTGGGGCTTCTTAGTAATGGATTTATTTTATTATTTGTTCGGAAAATTGTTTTAATATTGTAATTGCGTAATAAACGACTGACTTTATCGGTAGTACTTTTTATGTACGGAAGAAAAGCTAGCGACTTTGGGTGTTCAGTTGTAACTTTAGTTTCTGAGTTTTTATTGTATTCGCGGTTGACCGTTTTATTAAGCCCTTGAGTGATTTGCCCGAATACAATTCGGGTAGGTCTTTTGCTGACACAGTGATGTGCCCGAACTGGATTCGGGCACATCGTACACGAAACTTTTTATAGTGATTTGTCCGAATCCAGCTCGGGTCATCCCCCACCAGTCTAGAGAACGCATCGCGCGCGTTGAGCGACACGTGTCGTAATTTGTTCTTTCGAGAACAAGTAGTCACCGGCTACACGTCGCCCAGTTAGTTTGTGTGCTGTATTATCGTGTCGTGTGTATTCAAACTTCCGTATTACGTATATTTACGTATTTTTTAATCTATTTATTTTATTTGGCAGATTACGGAAGCGACGAGGAAGTATTGATAACTGAATCGTAACATGAGGAATTTTCGGAATCTGATGATGATAGTGATGTTGACGACTCAGAAGATGAGGATGTCGATATGGCTAATGAATTTGTAGAAATAAATATAGAAAATCAGCCAGCACCACCTCCGAAGTTTCCTTATCTCAAGACGCTGGTATAAATTTACAGTTTGATAACGCAACAATCTAACAATACTTCGAGTATTAGGGTGGCTTTTTTTGACCCACTTTTTTCCAAGAGGTTGACCACAGAAGTGGTTAATAATTGATTAGAGTATCCGTTGCACACGACGGCTGTTGTTAATTTATTCAGCTCGTCTTCAATATGGTCTTTATATGATAATCTTATTGACCTAGTGACTAATGTATTAACTACGGATGACAGTTGCGCGGGATGGTGATTCGATTATGAACTGAGGGAAAAATAGGAGACGAACATAATATATATATATAGGAGATTATATATATTATTAAACATATTTTTCATTTATTTAAGGAACGAGTCCCGTAATATTTAATACGAAATAAATAAATTTCTCTTTATTTCATTTATTTATTTCGTATTAAATATATATATAGAGTAGCTTGTTGGTCTTGTGGTTAGGACACTCGCCTCGTGATCCAAAGGTCGCGGGTTCGAACCTCACTCCAGACTAGCAAGTTAGTCCTATTTTCATAGCACAAGCGCTTAGCTTAGTTTGAAAATAGTAAGAATATTGATGTGACACGTATTCCGTGTTCGCATCTCTATTTTAAAAAAAAAAAAAATATATATATATATATTATTTCCCGTCTCTTCGGTGGAGGATTCAGTTCTACTATAACTTTTGAGGCTGATTTCGCCGATTCCTTTTTCTAGCAATGAAGACAAAATATTTTTTCCTAGGGAATATTAAATCGATTTATTAAATGTAGAGCTAAGCTCAATATACGAACTGTCAGTTTTGAGGTTCGTTAACAAAATTGCTCTATCGACTGGCATAACAGTGACTGACTGGTATCGTACGTCTGTAGACAAAGGTTTGTGACAGGGGTATGGGAATATCCACAGAGACCAATTTCCGATAATAGCCGGATAATAACAGGGATATAGTAATCATTTTGAGTTATATGTTCGAATTTTGTAGAAACTATTCATTCATATTGAAGAATAAAATAAACGCAATGGGTTTTTGGACGTTTTTCCCATTAACGTACCTAATATTAAGGCTCCACCGAAGTGTTCAGTTGAGAAATTAACTACCTAATTAATTAACTAATATTCCGACATACCAATTGCCCACGGGAAGGGATAGGCAAAGATGATAGAGGGCTTTGATTTATTTCTGAAACGCAATTCTCGCCTCTTCCACATTCATGCATACTCGTCGATCGTCAAGTTAACATCATTTTATATTATATTATATAATTATATTCTGAAAAATTTTTGCAAAACGTCAAGTTTTAAATTACAATGGCGGCACAGAATATTTCTGTAGAGATTCTACCGTATTTTACGTTTGTTATACCGGCTGAGATTTCGGATTCCATTTGAGGGTCTATCGTCATTAATAGCTCCGCTGACCCCACGACGGACTATTAAAATAATAACTAGACAAAATTTGATAATATTCGTTACGAGCTGTTCATACCCGACGTTGCGCGGGTTAAGGATTAAGTAAAAAATAAATTTATGGGAGGAAACAAAAGTTCCATTGTTTTGTAAAGAATCGGTCGAAAGGTACAGATTTGCAAGGAAAATATATCACGATATGGGTAGGGGTAAAGGGGAGAGGGTTAATGTCACCTATGTTATAGGACTTTTTATATATAACCATGCAATTGAGTTAGTGTGGGTAAAGTGCGCAATATGCACATTGTTTCGGGTAAAAGTTACCTAAATTAGCTACCGGGTCCTAAAGAATAATTATGTCAAATTTAGATCAGATTGGTCAAAAGGTGTACATTTGTTTATAGTATATATAAAAAGGAGGGGTGGGGTGAAGGGGAAATGGGAAATGTCATATTTTTTACCTGCCGGGTTCTAAAAAATAAGTATGCATAATTTGGGTCGAATCGGTAAAACGGTGTAGATTTGTACAGAAAATATATCAGGAGGAGTGATAGGGTAAGGGAGAGGGGGAAATGTCATCTATGTTACCTGCCGGGCCTAAAGAATAAGAATGAAAAATTTGGATCAGATTGGTCAGAAGGTGTAGTTATGTTTATAATATATATCTTGGGGAGGGGATGGGGTGAAGGGTGAGGGAGAAAATGTAATCTGTGTCACCTGCGGTGTCTTAAATAATAAGTACACAAAATTTGAGTCAGATCAGTCAAACGGTACAGATTTGCACGCAAAATATTTGAGGGGGAGGGGGGAAAGGTCACCTGTGTTACCCGCCGGGTCCTAAAAATAAGTATGCAAAATTTGAGTCAGATCGGACAAACGCTGTGGATTTGTATAGAGAACAGACATACAGATATTGAGTTTTATAGGTATGGATAACAAATGCCCAGTAACGCATGCAGGTTATGATCCGCCTCCACACTCGACCATCACTCACGTTTAGATATTTAGTATTCACCTTGAAGACAGCGAGAAATGACAGGAATTTAGATATATTACAGATGTCTCATAGAGACGAAAAATTTTTTTTATGGGAAAGTAGGTACGGAAGTCTTTGGGTGTTCACAGGCCTTACGATCTATCGTACGGCTGGCTTAAGTGATCATTTTACACAATGAAACGTTCACTATTTCCACCCATGACAGAATACCACATCTATCAAATTTTTGGCCTTTTAACTGTGGCGCCATTAGGGCGTCAAACTAAAGTACTTACAAGAATATTCTATTTAATCAATACGGGTTAGAATAAAAAACGCGATGACAATTTACGAGGAAAATAGAGAAGAGATAAAGAGAAGATCACAAGCTGTTGCCGGGTTGGAGACTGGAAGAGACGGGTCTCCGTGTTGCACACAACCGTACCGATGTACGGAGTTGGTCCCACAGGTGCCGTGATGTATGCAGTTCACCATAACAAATTGTTTTGTTGTACAATTATAAATAACTTTGCGGCGATCGCTTGCGAGGCTCTTTTGCAATTTAGATTCGAACTATAAATGAAGGCTTCCTAGACTACCAAACAGATACAAGCAACTGGACGTCTTTGCCAATAACTGTCAATATTACGACTTTCAAAGCTTGTGCTTTATCTTTTCACTCTACATTACTTTTATTTGTTTTTAAATTTCTATAATATTATGTTTTTCTTAAGCTTCTGCTTTTTATATACTTGCTTTTTACTTTATATTATATTTATCTTTATATATTTGCATCTGTATTTTAAGTATTTTATTTTCACTTTATGTCATTTTTTTAAAACTATATATTCTGTTAATGTAAACTTTACCTATCTGTAGTAAAAGCCCTATAGGGCGTTAATAAAAAAATAAAATAAAAGATGCCTTTTGGGTTTCATCGAAGGTTTCCGTTTAGAAAGCAGGAGCAATTAGTAGCAACCCTTCGATGAACATGTGTATCAAAACTGGGTGTGAAAATTTCATGACAGCATAATTACGCATTGACTATCGGCAATTTTCAAGTATTTTCCATTCAAGTCTGTACGGGTTGGACGATTTGACGATAAGCGGCAGCAAAATACATACTTATCTAGGTATTTAATCCCGCAAGCGAGTTATCCGATAATTTAGACAGAGGGCGCCGTCTTGCGTGAAGCCATAAGTCTCCCAACATGGCACACCTAAGCCCTGTATCTGACGCAGTTTTTCCAGCCCAGAATAATACACTTAAGCTCGCCCACTACCCGGGAGACGGCGGACCGGGACTTTTATTGGGGTTTTATTAAAATTTCCCGCCCCTAAAAGCGGCCGAATTTGCAAGTAAAACTGAGAGATACATTACGTTTGTTACGCAGCGATAGAATAATTTGGATTCCAGCCAGTATTGATATACAATGAAAAGAGTATTATTAAATTTAAACCAATTATTATCAACGTGCTATCAAACCATCTACAGATTTAGGAAAAATGAAATAAAGGAGCTTAAAATAATTGAAGAACCCATAAGTGAGCAAGATCGCGCAACTTTTATCCGAATGAAAAGTAATATAAAAATAATACCCTACCCATTTACTTTTTAAATAAATTAATGTTCCAACATTAGACAGATTGTACAAAAACAATTCAATATTATAAATACATAAAGAGACAAAATATAAATACACCACAAACTCATAATTCTCATATTTATACTCAAAGAGCGCAAATAATAGGATGTTTAAACATTCCCAAATACAACAAAACAGCCACACAACATCATTACACTTATCTAGGTGTTAAATTTTTCAATGATTTGATGATTTCAATGAATATGAGAACTGAAAAACAATCTACAAAATTCAAGAAATATATAAAACACAGAATAATACTATAAAACGTTTGTAAACAATATGAAATGTTGTCACCTATGAATGAGAAATAAATCTACAAAAAATACATAATCAAAACAAAAAATAGTTAGAATTTTAAAAATAACTGTAGGTACTCCGAAAATAATTTGTATACTTGATTCACTAATATTTTTTTATGATGTTTATATTTCTCTACACCGTTCCATTTATTGATTTGACTGACACATACTACTTATCATTATGCATCATGTACTCCTGTCCCCAAACACAAGTTTTAACTTTTCTGGCGACGGTTTAACAGGTTTAAAAAAATGTAATACGCACTGTTACTGGAACATGTATTTATTTTATTTTCAATAAAGAATTAATAAAAATAATGTTTGTGATGTAATACACGAATAGTCTAACGATGTACAAGTTTAAGCCACTAGAATATTTTAAAATGAAGCAGCCTCTACCAAACGTCAATATTTATAAATATATTGCGCTGAGATTCGTTCCAAGACTAATAAATCAGAGAATTTACGAATTGACGTAAAAATATACGAATAGTTCAAGTTATATAATACCATAATGCCACACATGTTGGAGGCATGATTATTTGTTATGTTTATTAAAATTTGGCTAATGATATATACATATACTGCCTAGCTATCAGGCAGAACACACGCTGTGATTTATGTGATGTACGTGACATATGATTACATATACAATATGTATACCTGTTATTTCAAATGTCGTGAGGTTGATACGAAGCTTGATCAGGGCTGGGGGGAGGGGAAGTGTCACGTACTTTGAAAAGCGTGTAGCCTCGGATAAATGATATATTATGCCCTCGAAATATGCAAAGCATAGCGGTGTAAGTGTACTGTAATAGTAATTAGTTTAAAAGTATTGAAATTAATCAGCAAGTTAGTATTATTATAAGGAAGTATAAGTTATTTGTCGTTTTCTTTTACAGACGTTGAATGAAAACCACCCTGCGTGTCTCTTTCTTTTCTTCATAACTTCGAAAGAATTTGATGGTATTGCCAGTTTAGCTGATTTTAGGACAGCTTGCAGGGCTCTTAATTCCTCTTGGATACCACTGAATGACTGCATTCTAAAGCGAATGTGGGTTCTCGAAAAGAGGTGGCCAGCCAGTTGCATTTGGTTATATTAGGCTCAATTTTATTGAAGGGCATGCACGAGTACGTATGAAGCGAGTATTCTGCGGCATGACAAGGTTGTGCTCTATCCTCTCTGTTGAAGTGCGCGGAAAAATGGCGTGATAGTAATTATTATTTTATAATATTAAATTTTTTTATACTTCAACGGGCCACGAAGTCCAATCACCGAAAAGCATCACAAGAACACGACATAAGCTTGAGAAAATCACATAACCCTATTGTAATTTGTGAGAAAATGATGCTATACCCACTGGACTAGGGGGTTGCCAAATAAAGAAAGGTACTTTAAAAAAAGACATTTGAATTAAAAGATGATAAAAAAATTACTCAAAAATTAGATGTCGCCATGTTCACAACACAAAAAATGAATCTAGATAAAAAAGAATCTGGATATATTAAGCGCTCTGCGCTATATTTAAAAGAAACGAAGAGATACATTTTTACCGAACAACCGAGAGAAGCGGGTGGGGGAGATTATCGATTGTATGGAAAATAAATACGAAACGGAAAAAAGATGAATATAAAACGCTCGCGGCTAGATGTACCGCGGTAAATAAATTTCAACATATCCCATCCAATACATATTTTTCATGATGCGAAAATTTTTCTATTTTACGGAAATAACAAAGCAATTATTTATTTTCAATTTTCTCAATTCCAAAACCAAAATAATAGGTACAAATTTTAAATGTCCATCGTAACCGTAATTAGAATCCAAAAGCTAATCTCATTTCTTTTTCATCTGTACTAATATATAAACAGGTAAATTTTAAGTTTGGATGTAGGAGGTAATTTCCGACTAAACTACTGAAACTGAAACTAGAAAGCGGATGAGTAGTATACTCATCCGCTTTCAAAAATTCTTTCATCAATATTTAGAATAGACTTTCAGGGTGGACAAAGGCTATATATTTACACTTTTACAACTTAAGTGACGAAACAATGGTCGAGCGATGCATTTTTTACGAAACCTGCCTTTAAGAGATATTTAAATACTTTCTAAAGAAAAGATGTAGAATTCAAAAAGTTCTATAAAAAAAATTCGCGACGATATACATCTATATGTTAAGGTTAATACACGAATGGATAAAATATGACTAAAAATCTAAGCGTGCGAAGCCGCGCGGGTAAGCTAGTTATTCATGAAACATTATTGGGTTTTCAAAATTAGTATGATTTCCAATAGTACACATAAAAGTTAAGGTACATTTTAGATTGATTTCCTAATATACTTTTTTTGTTTTGACTGATTAAAATATACCTAATCATTAATAATTACTTAATGTTAAGATGAAATTCTAAAATAAAAAGTCCGTTATTGTTGACGGATAGCTAGTAGATAATAGTTATAGCCTCATAAAGAAAAGATTCCGGGTTCGATTCCCGGGGAGGTCACAATTAGTCTGTGTGATTTTAATGAATTTACACAATAAGTGGTATTACTCAAGCCGGGGTGTTTTGTGATGTGTTTTGCTTTCGGTTGAAGCGAATAATTAAAAAAAAATAAAAAAATAAAAAAGAAGGTTTAGAATTAGTGAAATGAGACTCTAATTGAAGATACGTGACAATGTGTTATTGCTGGTTAACAATATGATAAAGCGTAGCAGACTAATTTTAGTGAACGGGCATTTGCAATGGCAGGCCCAAAGGCGTAGAATCTCTTTCCGTAATACGGAATAGTGCATCAGAAACAGTGTTTAAAAAAGACTCAAAATGCACCTTTTTGTAAAATCGTTTCCATTCAATTAAACACTAGTGTAGGATAACGATGTTTGTGTAAAGCGCCCTTGAGGTGAAATTTTTACGAAAATGTCGCTATAAAAATTATCAATTTTTATTATTATTATAAAAAAACATTTTCATTATAATACAAGACTACACACATAAGGCGTAATGGTAAAGCAAGAGAATGTACCGGATTCGTATCCCGGTAGCATACACATATTTTTTGTAAGCATAGATTTTTTCTGTACACCTTTCTTATTGATTAATCTAACTTTTATCTATTAAAGAAAACACATAATTATTGTGAAGTTGCAATTTTACAACAAAGTTCTGTGAATTTTTAAACAATTTTATTTATTAATTAATTGGAGAAGACTAAGTAAAAGTAGACAAGTAGAAAAATCAAATAAACGAAAAAATATTTAAGCTGCTACCGGGATACGAACTTCACAATATTATACTAGGTCACCGTTGCAAAATTGGATAACGCGCCATTCCCTTATAGAGTGGAGGTGCGTTGGTTTGAATCCCGGTAGCATCTAAATTTTTTTTTTGATAATTTGATTTTTCTTTATGTCTTTTCTAATTGATTAATAAAAAATAACGTTTAATCTAACTTTAGTTTTAAAAAATAACGTTTAATCTCACGGAACCATGTTTAAAAATTACAACTTCAGAAAAAAAATTGTTTTCATTCATTTCTTCATTTGGATTTTAAATAAGACAAGCTGTTTATACCCGGCGTTGCACAGGTAAAGGATTAAGTTTATAATAAGTTTGTGTTGGGAAACAAAGGTTCCATTGTTTTGCAAAGTCTCAAATAAATACAGTGCTTCCAATTACTCTGGGCTGGGATGGATCGGAAAATAACCTACAATGCGAGTGAAAAATTTGTGTCAGATCGGTCAAACGGTGTAGATTTTTATAGAAATAGAAAATAAATCAGAAGGAGGGGGTAGGGTCAAGAGAGAGGGGGGAATATCGCCTATGTTACCCGCCGGATACTATAGAATAAGTATTTAGTCAAGATTGGTGGTAGACTATTATGTCACCCGCGAACAAGTACAACTGGTCCGTAACTTTTGAGGCCTTTTTATCACAGCCTTGACAATGGCACGTGATACCGTGTCGAAACCTGGGCCTAGGTCTTCTCAGGGATTTATTTTTTTATTTATTTTTTTATTTTACATTTACAGGAAACGCAAGATATTCCAGAAACTACGTTTGTTCCATAAGTAGCGTTATATATATATATGTGTGTTATTTATATTTTTCATTTATTTATGGAAGCGAGTCCCGTAATATTTATTAAGAAATAAATAAATGAAATTAAGAGAAACACACAAATATCAAATAATAAAACTGAAAAATTAAATGCTGGAACCTGGATTCGAAACGCGGACCTTTGTCTTACGCGGACAACGTGATACCAATTTCACTATCTCAGCCACTTAATAAGTCGTCAATATTTGATAGTTATATGTTTGTTTCTCTTTGAATTATTAATTCACTAATTTTTCGGTTTTATTATTTGATATTTGTGTGTTTCTTTTAATTTCATTTATTTATTTCTTAATAAATATTACGGGATTCACTTCCATAAATAAATGAAAAATATAAATAACATATATACTTAATTTGCAGTTTGGCAAAGAATACTTTCATTACTACTAGCGAGAAGACGTCAAAGCTTCGTTTGATATTCTCGTAACAATCGATTACTCTCCTAGTAAAAATGGAATAATATAAATAAGTGTATCAGATCTTCTCTCTACGAATGTTGACGGAATTTTTTTTAGCGAAAAACCAAAAACTTTTCTGTGCATTTGTAGATCTGCAAATGTCTTATGATAGAGTTATAAGAGGAAGGTTATGGAAGGTACTCTCTGGTTACAAGGTGAAAAGTAAACTTATACACGCAGTTGCACCTCTTTACGAGGGGAGCTTACAATGGATCATAGTGTGGATGATCCATTGTAAGAATCAATGGATCATTCACACTATGGTTTGATATTACAAAAGGTGTCAAACAGGGTTGCGTAATGTCTCCGTGGCTGTCAACTTGTACATGGATAATTCTGTGAAAGAACTGGAATGTATGAATGTAGGAGCGAAAATGAGTAGTTTGATTGTATGCTGTTTACTGTACACGGATGATGCAGTATTAATGGCAAATAGCGAACAAGACTTACAAAGCCTAGTAAGCAGGATTTATGATGTATGCAAGGAAAGTGACCTTATTATGAATGTAAACAAGTAAAAAGTGATGGTATTCGAAAAAGAGGAAAGTAAGACAACGTGTGAAATACTAGTAGGCAATGAATGTTTGAAACAAGTAGATGAATTTGTGTCCTTGGGAAGTATGTTCGATAGAAGAGGGAGTGTTGAGAAAGATATCGAGAGGAGAGTGACTGCGGGAAATAGGGTGAACGGTGCTTTGAATGCAATTATTTCTATTAGAAATATGTCTACCGAGGCAAATCTAGCGGTACTTAATGGGGTTCTGGTACCGACACTGATGTATGGAAGTGAAGCCTGGAGCTGGCAAAACAGGAACGAAAGTAGCTTGAATGCAGTGGGGATGAGATCCTTTAGACGTATGTGTGGCAAATCTATGTATAATAGAGTAAAGAATGAATATATTAGGAATGAATGTAAAGCTGATCGTAGCACAATTCATAGAATTAAAACAGGGTCGCTCAGGTGGAGGAAAAAATGGTAAGAAAGATATATAATGCAAGTGTTGATGATGAATGTGGATGAGGCGAGAGTTGTATGTCAGGACAGAAGAGTATGGCGCTCTATCCTCTCTGCCTATCCCCATGGGGAAACGGCGTGATGGTAAGTTAGTTATTATGTATCTACTGTATAAATAAATATAATAAATAAAAAATATTTATGTATAAAATATATAAAATAATCTTGTATTGTTAGGTCCCCGGCCGGATAGATACTGGGAATTCGTTTAATTTGGTCGGTGGTTCATGTGTCACTTTGATGCGACGGCTTTAATTATTTCCCAGTCACGGCTGACAGCGCACGGCCGGGCAGACTTCATCTCGGAGATCTCTTATAATTATGTGGTTTAGTGAGATCTGATCTGGAGTACTCTGCGGCTCCCGGGCCCAGCTGACCGTGCGGATTAAGGGGGCTGAAGGGAGGAGCCCTACAAAGTTGCGATTTTAGAAATAAAATTATCACATAAAATGACTCAAATCGAGGAATCTAAAGGTTCTGGAAGGTACAGAGAGTTCAAAATAAAACTTACATAAAATATATATTTCGTTGTATTCTTATCACAAATATCATGTTATATAGATTTTAAAAATATCTAAATATTTTGACAGAAAAGAAAATAATTTCGCTTTTTTTCACATATACAAAAACTTCATGAATCGGTAGCGCAAGAAAATTTCCTAAATGTTTTTCTCATTACTTCTGTTTTCGATGAAAGAAATCCTACATACGATTTTGTAAATACAAGTAAAATACAAATAATGTTAACCTATGAATGTTTCATTATACTTCTAAAATGGTTTATCTCTCATTAAAAGAATTAAGATTTTAGCTACAACCCGTGGCGGGTCTTGGCCTCCTCAATAATCTTCCTCCACTCATCTCGGTTTAGTGCCAGTTGAAATATATTGAATATTATTATTATTACTAGCTGTTCGAACCCGACGATTCACGGATTAAGGATTAAATAAAAAATAAGAATGTGAGGGGAAACAATGGTTCCACTTTTTTGCAAAGTCTCCAAAAAAACAATGTTTCCATTTAATCTACGGCGGAATGGATGGGATGTCCAGGAAGGAAATGTGGACTTTGTTTAGCGCCAGGTCCCGAAGAATATAAATGCAAAATTCGATAGAACAGTACAGATTAGCATTGAAATTATATTAAGGGGAAGAAAAGGGTAAAGGAGGAGGGTGGAAATGTCGACTACGTTACCCGCTGGGTCTTAAAGAATAAGTATATACAATTTGGATTATATCGGTCGAACTGTACAGATTTGTATGGAAAATATATCAGGGAAGGGTAAAGGGGGAGGGGAGAAATGTTATCTATGTTAGCCGCTGGATCCTAAAGAATAAGTATACAAAATTTGGTTCAGATCGGTCGAACGGTAGAGATTTGCATGGAAAATATTTCAGGGGTGGGGGAGGGGCAAATGTCACCTATGTTACCCGCCGGGTTCTAATGAATAAGTTTGCAAAATTTGAATCAGATCAGTCGAACGTACAGAGTTGCATGGAAAATATATCAGCAGAAGGGGAGGGCAGAAATCTCACTTATGTTATCCGCCCGGTCCTAAAGAAAAGATATGTAAAATTTGAGTTAAATCGGTCAAACGGTACAGATTTGCATGGAAAATATATCAGGGATAGGGGGAGGGGAGAAATGTCACCCATGTTACCCGCCGGGTCCTAAAGAATAAGTCAACAAAATTTGGGTCAGATAAACGGTATAGATTTGTATAGAGAACAGGCAGACAGACAGACGTTGAGTTTTATAGGTATGTATAGATAGCGTGTGTTGCTTTTACGACCGACTGATGGCGCTGTTTTACAAAAATGCTTTGGTACCTATCGTTATAAATATTTTGTCCGAATTAGAGAACCGAAAAGTGCATTTTATACATTAACAATTTTGGTGCAAACTACTTACTGCATTTCTACAATGAAACCACTTCATTTTAGATTTGGAGATTATGATGATATGAACGATAAGCTCGGAAGTATCAAAATTGAAAATTAATTGTAGACAGTATACATAAATGTCTTTTATTTTGAAATATCGCGATATGCTTGGCTTCTCTTTCTCATCGGTTCAAACGTTTTATTTAAGCAAAGAGAACCGAATGTAATCAAAAAATTTGAATTCGGGCAATGTTATAACTAAATATTTATCAATATTGAAAGGGTAGGTACCGGCGCCTTTTTTTTTTTCAAATAATTTGCGCAAGGTCGAATGCAACGTTGTGTCAAGAATTTAAAGCAATAGTTGAAGAACTTTTGGAGATTTAAGATTTTGGACAATCGAACATTTACATTTTTATTTATACGGATAAGTTGTATTATTTATTCAGAGATGTGAATTATTTGAAATGCAAAAACAAAATACCTATTTCTATTTTGTATTTGAAATACTTCGTAAAATTATATTAAATTATAATAATTCCGAATTTGTGAAATTACAAACTCCAAATCAGGTCCGTCACTGATTTTTGCGCGTACTTACCTATATTTTTTAGTTATATTGGCACCGGGCCTCTACGATACGCGGAGCCTTTCGCTCCAGTAAGAACTCGGCTGTATTCGTTCCGGTTCTATCCGCCATGCAAGGAGTATTATTTCCCTTTTTAGGTAAGCGCGACAGAAATAAAATTACCAACGTGAAATAACGAAAAATTATCATTATGAGAATTTCTGTTTTTGTTACGAGATGTCGCCGGCCTTCGTGGAGTCACGGATGAGACAAAGATGAAATAGGAATCGATGCTGCTGTAGGAATTGCGGCGAATGCTTCGAGCGATGGCCGAGACACGAGCTGGGATACTCGTATTTCAGCAGGATGCAGGACGCAGTGCGCTGCAAACCGGAGCCACCTGGACGCGGATGGTCGTCTCATTTTAAATTGTTACTTGCTATGCTCCATCATTTATTTCATTTTCCAACCTCATGGATCAACATACGAATTGGGGGCAGAAATCATCATGGCTTTTGGCAGCGTTGGGAGCATTCAACTGGAACCTCTAAAGGGTCGCCACCGAACATTCTGTGCGTGAATTAATAATGTTTAACATGGGACAGTTTCATTCTCCGATTTCTTGCATCGTGTCCAAGTATTGTGTTCTTTTATTTTTCTTGTAATATTGTATAATTTTCTAGTATCTTAATAAGCTTTAATGAATAGTGCTTTTTACATTAAATTAACTCTGTAGACGCTGGAGAAATCAATCCTCCGCCTCCGGTCAGAAAATAATGTTACATGGAACGATTTCGTAGGTAGTCGGGCAGAGTTAATTTCTTGTTCTTTTAACCTCGTGGAGGCAACAATCTTAATGGAAACCTTTAAGTGATTTCGCAGGTGTGATGATTGTAATCTTTCTTGGGTAAAATGTTAAGTAAAAATTAAGCAGTTAATTGAATTCGGTTTTAATTGTTTCGAGCCATTTTAATTTTTATAAAAAAAAAGTAGTAACACGAGGCTGTTGAGGTGCAGTTCACGGATTCAAGTGTACGCTAAAGTTCCACGACCCTAAGATAATTGCGAGACTCATGTTTCTCGGCTATCCAGTTGGTGGTAATGGAGCCTTCCAGCGTGACGACTGGGAGAAAACTCCGTTATAACTTCTTTTCAAAATAAATTTGGTATTTTTTTAAAATACTTCAATAAACATATTTTGTATTTGAAAAATGCGAAATGTTTATCTTTATTTTTTATTTCAGACTTTGTACTTTTTATACATTAAAGTTCATCGAAAATTCCTTTTTATTAACGCACCCATATTAAGTATTGCCAATATTGAAACCAATTCTCTATATCACCAATACTACAATAGGTATAGAAACACTATTATATTTAAAATATGATAACAATAGTGTAACGAGATGCTAGTAAGAATAACGCACTCCTATGTCACTCGTCACAATACTATCGCAAAATCGAGAACGGCCTGGGATGATCTACAATCTTCGGAAAATATCTGAAACTTTCGAGAAACTCCAAGAAAAGCCCAGATGCCACGAAAATCTTCCCCTAAACACTAGAATAATCCAGAAAATACGAAAGTACCAACATTTTCAGATACGAATACGACCGGCGCGGGAGTTGTGGTTATCGCGTTGACAGTTGAAATCGGTTGCGAAGTGCAGTCGTGAAATTTCGAAGCGATAAATCAAGAGCGAATGTCTTACCTTAAAGGCGAAATAAACCGGATTGATTAAAAATGTTCTAGTGAATGTTAAATAAAGGGTTTATTTACGAGTGACATATTGTAAAATAGTGTAATTTAAAGAACAGCGTTAAGTTTATAGTGTTAAGTGACATTCAATAGTTAATTTATCAGTAATTAATATATCGCTAGTTAATTTCCAGAGTTCTCATTGAAGCGCTGGGATTTAATTAGTGGTTTATACAATTACTGACAAATTATATAATATAAATTTTAACAAGATCGTTGTTAAAATTTGACAAATTTTCAAGGAATTTAAACTATTGTCAACGATATGTGATTTTTTTTCGGAATATATGGTTTCAATAAGATGGAGCCAGCTGTCACATAATAAGAACAGTAATGGCGGCCTTGCGTAAAAAATTTGATGAAAAAATAATCTTACGAAACGCCAAGCATCGTTGGCCCCAAGGTAGCCTGACCTCACTGTTCCAGGTTTTTTTTAAGGGGATATTAGTAGCCTTGGTAACAAAGGTGACATTTCCCCCCCTCCCATTTACCACTCCTCATTCCCCATTCTCCCACCTCTTCCATCCTGATTCCAAAATGTGTACCATTAAATCGATCTGACATAAATTTTTCAAAACTTTTCCTAAGGACCCGGCGGGTAACAAAAATAACATTTCCGTTTTCCCCCTTTACCCCCTTTTTCACCACCTGAAATATTTTCTATGGAAATCTGGACAGTACGACCGATTAGACCCTAATTTTGCATAATTATTCTTTAGGACCCGACAGGATACAAAGGCGAGATTTTTCCTCTCCCTTTTTATCGAACCCTCTCCTTTTGATATATTTTCTATACAAATTTACATCGTAAAACCGATCTGACCCAAATTTTGTATATTTATTCTTAAGGACCCGATGGGTAACACACATAGGTACCATTTTCCCTTTGTCCTTTACCCCACCCCTTCTTCCAGATATACTTTCAATACAAATCTACATCATTTTACAGATCTGACCCAAATTTTGGATACTTATTCTTTAGGACTCGGCGGAAAACATGGGCTAAATTTTCCCCTCTTTTGCCCCACCCTCACCCCTTGGTATATTCTCTATACAAATCCATACTGTTCGACAAATTGACCCAAATTTTGCATACTTTTGCTTAAAAACGCAGCGGAACACATAGGCAACCTTCTTTCCCTTTATCCCTTTACACCATCCCTTCACCTGAAAAGATTCCTTAAACAAATATACACCGTTTCACCCATCTCACCGCAATTTTGCATACTTATTCTTAAGGTCCCTGCGGAAAACAAGGGTCACATTTTGGTCGCGCCAGTCTCCACACGTATTTAGTTAATGATAAGTGTGTAGAACGGCTCTGCATTGATGAAGGTATGTCTAATTGCCGCCTGGATGACAATACTTCCGGCGCGCCAATTCGCCTGGCCGCACGATCCATCAGTTGTTGATTAAAACATCGCCCGCATCGCGTAGCTTCTGTTATTATCGAGCGTAGCCCGCGCCCTATCGGTTCCAGCTTTGGACCTTTTCATTGATTTTTTTTTAACAAATCGACCGTCACCAGGTCATTTATGAACCTAATAGATGGTCCTAGAGAGACATTAGAGTACAAAGTATGGACATTTACGATCGTTTACTCATTTTGTACAAGTATATCTGCAGTGCCTTTTGCTAATTCGCGATAATGAACAGACCTTTGGTGAAGAAGGCATAATTTACTGTCCACTACTATCAATACGTGTCAAATCAAGGAACCCTTCTTGTTTGTATATGAGCGTACGCATTTTATACTGGAAGATTTTCTAGCTAATAGAGCGTGCGTCATTCTTTCAGTTGTCGATCCATATTTCCGCCTCTTTTTTACCCCACCCCCTTCCCATGGTATACTTTCTATACAAATTTACACCGTTTATCAGATCTGACACAAATTTTGCATACTTTTTCTTGAGGACCTGGCGGAAAACATCGGTCACATTTCCCTTCTTTCCCTTTACCCCACCCCCGCCTCTTGATATATTTACTAAGCAAATCTACACCATTTGAAAGATCTGAGAAATTTTGCATATTTTTTTTTAAGACAAAGCGGAAAAAATAGGCCACATTTACCCTTTCCGCTTTTACTCCACCACCTCACAGATATATTTTCTGTACAGATCTACACAGTTTGACCTTTTTTTTGCATACTTTTTACCATACTTATTCTTTGGGACAGTTTTGATTTTTTTGGATCTTTTGAGACAAATTTGGCATACTTATTCTTTGAGACCCGGTGGTTAATCAGATAGATGTATTGTGACCTCACCGGGAATCGAATACATTGAAATACACTGAAACGGCTGAAAATGTAATATTTTATAATGTTAAATATTTTGACAAAAACCGAAACAGGCAGCCTTTGAAATTGACCGAAACGTAACCAGGGATCTCCCACTGGTATGACGTTTTCGACACTTAAATCAACATGAAGCAGCGAGCCGTAACAGCAGCGGATATCCAAGAAATAACAGGTATTAATATTTTATCACGACTCAGGTGACAGATGCTGGAACTTTCCAAGGAAATCTTTCCAAAGCTTTCCAGACCAAAAGTAAGTCAAAGAATTCCACATGCTATTTATGAATTGTCTTTTTAATACATATTTATGACTATATAGAACAGATATTTAATGAAAAGAACACCACAGACATTATTGAAAGATTTGGTATTAATACTGCAGAGACTATAAATGGTGAACAAAAAATGATCATATCTGTCGCGCGTAAAGGTAATAAAATAAATAATTTAGAAATAAAAATAAATTTGGTCTTAGGCATTACTTTTGTTTCTATTTTCAGTAAAAAATCTCCTCCCCACTCAATATCCCCGCTACAACCTCCATTACACACGTAAATCTGGGTCATTTTGTCAATACCTATATAATTTAATTAGAGTTTATTACTTTTTAATTTCAGACAGAATAGTATTAAGGGGATATTTTGCTACGATATATTGTATGTATTTCCCCAGGAAATCTATTACTATACACCACAATTATCATTTTCTGCTTGTATTGTGCTTGATTGCTTTTTTTATATTTTTTGCTGTAAATTTTCAAAGTTTGTCTATCATCTTGTCCTAACGTTTTACTATCACCTCTATGTATAGTACCCACAGAAGATGTCAGCTATATTTTGTCACTTGAATCGTCTTTACGGTTCACAAATCACTGATGTTGACTGAGCGTGCCAATTAATGGCGCTTGGGTAATAATCTTATGCGGGGCGTGTAGACGGGCGGTTGCGGCTGATTCGCGATTTAAAGAAATCTTACGTCTGTGCTCGACTCTTTATTTTTCAACGACTTCTTATATCTTTTGAGATAAAGGCGTATAAAGTAGGTATGACTTATTTTTGTGACGAGTAGATTTCTGAAACCCATTCCTCGAACCGACTTGAAAGACGTGATCAAAGAAAAATAAAAGTAAAGTAACTTTAATATGCATAATTTATCGCTTTCCAACAACTGCTTATAGTCTAGGAGCTGACCGTCGTCAACCCTACGTCATCGAGCACCAGCATGGGACTTGTATGGGGTGGTACCCTAAAGGATAGTCATAAAAAAACGAGGTTGCCTGGGATCATCCTGGAGCGTTTTATTTAATCGATAATTAATGACACCTATTTTTGGGTAAAAATTACGTCATCGCGTACAAAGTTGAGACCCGGCTCATTCGATGCCCTCCATCGAGTACGACAAGAAAAAACAGGGTTGCCACCTTCTACCCTGGCACTTTCTAGAATCGGCCAGATTTTAGAGTGGTGAAAAGTAGCCAGAATTACGTCATCGAGTACCAGTATAAAATTAACGTCATTAGATAGTCCTAATAGCCCATATCTTAAAAATATATGGTTGCCTGCCCTCAGCTTGGAGCATTTCCTAGTCGGCCAAGTTTTATATCGGATGCAGTACGCCCTGTACTAAGTTCAAGAAATAGTTGTGTAAAACAATGTGACATTTTTGTAAACAATTTTGGGTAGTATAATATTAATAAGGAATTATGTTTCATAATAAATTGAATTTAAATAGTAATAATATAAATAGTAATAATACAAAGAATCTATTTGCCTACAGAGCAAATATCAGAATCACATAATGTGCGATTCTGAAAAATTGCAAGCTCTTCGCTCCACCGTATGTGTGAGAGAGCACTATTGTCTTCTTCTTCTTCTTCTTCTGCCCTTTATCCTATTGGGTCGGGGTCCTTGCACCGCTTAGAAGGTCCCAACTCTTCCTATCTTAGAATTGGGTCTCCACGTCAGCCCAATTTAGTTGCAACCTCGCTTCGCAGCAGTCCTTCAACTTTTTTCAAGTTTTCGCCAGCTCCTCCTAGGACGGTTCCTTGGTCTTCTACCCTCTGATCTTGCCTGGAATATCCGCTTTGGCCGTTTATCTGCTGGCGTATCCCAGCCTCCGTAACTGTGATTTCACAATACATGTCAATAAGGGTTCCACTTCGAGATATTTCCTTTATTGCGTATTTCTGATTTTGTCCCTTCTGGTAACTCCTACAATTCCTCGTAAAAATCCAATATTTTTTTTACCCACCCAAACTAATGTCATGTTTTGAAAAACGTTGTTACGATATATTTGGGTAACCAACGCAGATATTTGGAAAGCATTTAATATGTAAAGTAAAATAAACGGAAAACAATAAACTCGCAGGACTTTGTTCCTGCCTTCATAATGCATCGAAAATGTTCAAGCGACCATGACCTAATATATCAATAGTTATGTGACAATAACAGACATTCACCTACTTTTCATCTCCCCTTTTGTAAGACCAACTCAAAACAAAACTCCTTTATGTACAGATCCACAAATTCATTTAACACAAACTATCACCACATTGACATTTTCAACGCAACAATAAGAAACATAAAACAAACAATATCTACACTACCGCACCCAAACTAATTTGTACATTATATCTTCCCTTCTACTCCCGTCCCACATTCCCCTCCACCCTCTCCACTCGCTATTAATGTATGTTAAAGTAAATTTTTAAATTCAGTGGAAAATTTTTAAGATTGTTTTGCTGTTAATTTTTCCCAAAACAAAATAAATAAACACACAAATACACACACTCACACAAACTCACTATTGGACATGTTTTTTCTTATTTTTTTTATCGATTGTATATATGTGTTTTCTTGTAATTGGCCCAAAACTCTGTACATCAATTATTGTTTTTTTTCAAGATTGATTAATTATATGGCTGTAAGAAAACCAATAAATGAAAATAAAATAAAATAAAAATATCAAAGTTTGCATTTCTTTTCAACATTACTGACGTTGGACTATCATTACAGTAACTTATATCAAATATGAAAAATTCATTCCTTTCAATACAAATCAAATAAAAACCTTCGAATTTCAATTCGAAAACACATCAATTTGAATTTCTGCAGGGTTTTTGTCATTTTAATTAACTTGTATTAAAGGTAACTTGTTTTAAGGTAAATGTATTAAATTTTTCTTAATCGATATAAGTTTCTGTAATAATAGTTCAACGTTTTGTAAAAAATAAGTCAGAAATATTGAAAAAATGCAAACTTTGATATTGCAAACTCCATTATAGATGTTTGAAAATTTCCAACTCATAATTAAGGCAAGAATATAGTCCTGCGAGGTTATTAATGTTTTCCAAATAACCCTGTACAGCTTTCGCCACCTTGTGTAGCTAATATGTTTATTTATGCTCGCCTTATTTCTTGGGCGACTTGTACCGTAATGTTTCCCCCTGTTTCATAGACAGATGTCCAGTGGGCTTAGCCCGGTGTAGGGTTACGAAACTTTGGAAAAGTATTATGCGGGACTAAACCGGGCCGAACGTGCCGGATAACGCGATAAGCGGATATTAGCCGAACAGTTACGTCATAATGCCGGTGTTAATATTGTGTCTTGATAAGCTGCCGTTGCCTTTAGGCTAAGTCATAGGTACACGTTTACGTAAGTGCCTTTAAATCTCAATACTCAATGTCTCGCGAGAGTAATCTTTAAAACAGATAGTCAAATTTTCACTGAAATTTCAATCATTAGTCTTCAACCAGTCAGTAAACAATATTAACAATAAACCGCATATCACAATGGAAACATCGAAGCAATTAGAAAATCCAACCATTTAACTATTTGCTAATGACGATACTAAAGTAAACACACGGATTACTAGAAGTCGAGCACTACCGAAAACGCATTACCGGCGTCGCGGGGAAAACCCACTTCTTTTTTCAAACTCTCACTTGACGGTGAACTCCGGACCCGAAGGATTGTGCGCTTTTCGGAGAAGTAGCTCAACGACAAGGCGTCCTGAAGTGAGATATGTTCGAAACGTCGGCAGACGACTGGCCCGAAGACCAGAATTTGACGCGGGTTACCCCCAAAGTAGTTCAAACTAACACACACATATATATATATATGATATAATGAAGGTGATGAAGAAGAACGAGGTGCAGTGCGAGCACGTCCGTTCGTATCGGAAGCTTATATGAATATATATTGGTGTAAAGTTTTAAAGTAATGACTTAAATACTTGTGCTTCGTGATGGTGTCGTGATCCCGGCTGATGAAGGCACCACGGCCAGAACTGTCCGGCGCCCTCTGCTCCGCCTGGAGCATTCCTGGCGGCTTCCCGCGTAAGTCGCCGGTTGCACACTTATCTAAAAATGTTCTTAGGTATTCACGGCCGTTCAGAATTTTTTGGGGTATTATGCCGTGTTTTTAAGACCTTTCTGGCCGACGTTTCGGATCCCATTGCAGGGTCCATAATTAGGGTTGATGTGTTGTTATGTTGGGGGTAGTATTTATTGGTTTGCAATATTCCGTCTAGTCTAGATGATCTTCCACGAAGAGCGGTGCCTTCGATCCTTGTACTACTAGTCTCTCCACTGTATCTTGTGACATGTTCTAATGTTCAGTATACACGCGTGTATTGAAGAAGAAGAAGACGATGGTAAACATTTATTCTTATATTTTAAAATAGACCTGATCATTAAAATGTTAAAAAACAAAAAGTATATTATCTCTAGGCGAGTTTAATTACAATTTTATATTTTACTACTCGTTACACCCACCTTTGCACCGGTAACTCCGGTTCATTTTATCAAAACCTAATCAAATAATTGTATTTCCACCTAATCGGTGTAATTTTGTTTTTATATACATTTCAATGTCATGGAGTCACTTGGAGACATGGAGTCACTTAAGGCCGACGCCATATTGAGCGTATCTTACGCCGCAACCGAATTTAACAGTCACATACAATATTCCGCGGCGGACCGTGCAGAGGACAAACACACGTGCGGATAATCCGTCGAATGTGGCGAGTTGCATTAAAAAACACGAGACGCGACGTCACCGATTTTCAGTTGACGCGATTCAAGTTCCGCGGGCGGAGAACCGAACAGCCGCCGAAGCGAGCGTTCCGCCAGCGGAACGACCAACGACCCGCGCAATGTGTTTGATAAGCGCATATTGTATGGAAAGAAATGTAGCGGCCTTCCGCGGCGTCAGAGACGCGACGGAAGATACGCCTAGCGTGGCGCCGGCCTAATAAATCACCGATGAGACCGTCGCGGCGTCGATGAAACGTCCCGATACCCTCGTAACTCGAGTAGTAAAATATAAAATTATTATTAAACTCGCGTAGAGATAACAAAGATGTTTTTCACCCCTACAACTGTTTGCTGTTTATTCTGTAAGCTGCGCGCGGGATTTGCAGAATGCGCCGCCAGCACAACATCCTTAACACGTCCATCATCCAGCGCACCTGTTGTCTCGGTATCTAGGAGTATGTCTCAAAAATATGTTGAAACATTTAACTAAAATACATACCAAAACTAATGAAATCCCTAAATAAATAACAGAGAAAAAGGATACCAGGGTTAGTGGATTTTAGCGCGGTACAATTAACCTCCAACTCGCCTGTGACGTCACGTCTCCGCGCAGCCGGGCGCCAGAGCACGAGTACACCGGGTAACTTTGTTAGTTTTCGAAATGTCTTCATTTTACTTCCAGACTTCTGTTCCATTTTATTTAGATTTTCATTTTCGTTCATTGAAAAAAATAGTAAACTTCTCCATTGAATTTGATTTACACGTTTACCTATTGTCATCTTACTTCCACGACGCTCTTAATTACGCATGTTTAACAGAGCTTTAATGTAATCGGTAGTATTCGAATTAAAAGTGAGAATCTATATTCATATGGTGGCATATAATTTTATGGTAGATTTCTACAGACACTCTCATCTTACATGTTCATATTACACAAGGTTTCTAGATATAACTTCTGAAAAGTTCAATGCGCATCCTTCGATTATAATCAGGAGATCCCGAATGCACCATTTGTTAAAAAGCCCATCTGTGTGTGTAGTATGCACGTTTTTGGGATATAGCGAAATTTGTGGACGGGATAACTTCCGTGTATTTTATTAAATTTCGGATTTCATGAAAAATTCACCACGTAATCACTCGGAAAATAACGTCGTTATCCAGCAAGACCCGCCACTTTGAACAAGAGGCGGATCTAGCTTGACATCCTCGCTGTTCAAAAATTTGAAGATAATTAGAAATTTTTTAATATTGGACCAAGAGATCCGTTAATATATAGGTAATGTAATTAGAGGCAAAGTAAAAAAATGAAAGGGTACTTATTGGGTACCATAAAATGTCGAGTACCCTTTCCATTCAAACACATATAACATCTACCTTATTCTCGCAGTCTGTGCGATATTTTTTTAAAAACTAAACAAATATAACAAATCTAAGAAATTGTATCAGAAACCCGAAGTTATTTATAATGTCAGAATCCTAATAATATTGGTTATTTTTCTTCTATAACAAGAATGTTTTAGAAGAAATATAAAATACAATATTAGGTCCTTACATATGAAATTGGCGTTTTGCCGTACTGGCAAATTTGATCTCAAATATCTTCTCTTTGGTTAGGAATTCCAAATCCAAATTTATACAGCTATTTACTCATGTATTTGTGTTTTGAAAATTATAATTCATTTGTTTTTTCCTCTATTGTTTTTTTCTTTGCATCACTCAGTTTACAAAATGAAAAACTTGAAATATCGCGTTATTTACGAGTACGAGTTCCACCGTGGCACCAGTGCTGCAGAAACGGCTCGAAGGATTAATGATGTGTATGGCGACGGTGCCGCAAAAGAAAACACAGTGCGATTTTGGTTCCAACGTTTTCGTTCTGGAAATTTCGACCTGCAGAACAAGCCCCGTGGACGGCCGGAGACCAAAGTTGATAATGAAGAATTGAAGGCTATTGTGGAAGCAGGATCCATCGCAAACCACATCCGAGTTAGCTGCAGGCTGCGGTGTTAGTGATAAAACTGTTTTAATCCACTTGAAGCAAATTGGTAAGGTGAAAAAGCTTGAAAGGTGGGTACCTCACGAATTGAGTGAAGCAAATCAACAAACGCGCGTTGACTGCTGCGTTGCATTACTCAACCGGCACAATAATGAAGGGATTTTAAATCGAATCATTACCTGTGATGAAAAGTGGATCCTGTACGATAATTGGAAGCGCTCATCGCAATGGCTGAACCCTGCCGAACCAGCCAAACCATGCCCCAAGCGAAAATTGACTCCAAAAAAGTTACTTGTGAGCGTTGGTGGACTAGTGCTGGTGTCGTTCACTACAGCTTTCTTAAATCTGGCCAGACGATTACGGCAGATGTCTATTGTCAGCAACTGCAAACCATGATGGAAAAGCTAGCTGCTAAACAACCGAGGCTGGTTAATCGCTCTAGGCCACTGCTGCTTCATGATAACGCTAGACCACACACTGCACAACAGACGGCTACCAAATTAGAGGAGCTTCAATTGGAATGTCTAAGACATCCACCGTACTCTCCGGACCTTTCCCCAACAGATTACCATTTTTTTCGAAATTTGGATAACTTCTTGCAAAGGAAAAAATTCAACTCCGATGGGGCAGTCCAAACCGCCTTCAAAGATTTTATTGATTCCCGTCCGAATGTCTTTTTTAGTAAAGGGATCGATGAACTACCTATGAGATGGCAAAAGTGCATAGATAGCAATTGTACATGCTTTGATTAAATAAATATATTATAATAAAAAAAAATCGGCTTTATGTTCCTCCCATACTTAACGCCAATTTCATATGTAAGGACCTAATATATACTGCGCTGACCCTAAAATGAATGTTGATATTATTACAAAGACTCTATCAAACATCTACACAACATCCATTTTTTGACACCAACATTAACCCATAGAACACATAAAATCAATTATTTATGAACATACTCGTACTTGATCACACTACATTGATACACTGCAAATATGTAGGTACATATACATGTTGCTAGAACGGGCGGAAGACACTTGTAATTGAGATAGGGCTGAGTTTTTAATAATAACGTATGGTTTTTATGTTTTTTTTTTACCCAGTATTAGTGTCTCATTAAAAATAAAATAAAATGTCACATCTAATTATAATAATTTCGTTAGCTGTCCGTCTGTCTGCTCCCGTAACTTCGTGTAACGCCGTAATTTATTTCGAATTCACGGCTAAAAAAACGAAATGAAACTGGCGGAGATGGGGCTTGAACCCCGGGCAAGCAAACCAGAAAGCAGAAACCTACGGAGGTTGCCATCACTGTATGTGCGAGACATATTTTCGATATAAAAATAGACTACACATAGAACTTAGCAAAGACGCGAACCATTTGTACCTAAAAAAATATAGACCTCACTATATATTTTCTTTAGGTGCACTGGCTTTATAAATATTTTCTCCATTAACTGACATCTCTTGTGTGGTGCAGTGGCTAGGATACCTGGCTCTTATTTAGGAGTTTCAGGAGGTTCGGGTTCAATTCCCCGTTCTGGAATATTTTTTCTCATTTTATTTTTGATTCAATTTTGATGTGTATTTTATTTATAATATCTATACCTATAAAACTCAATGTCTGTCTGTTCTCTATACAAATCCACACCGTTTGTCCGATTCGATTGAAATTTTGCATACTTATGCTTTGGGACCCGGCGGGTAACATAGGCAACATTTCCCCCTATTCTCATACCCCTTCCCCTCCCCCTGATCTATTTTCGATGCAAATCTGTACCGTTTGACCGATCGGACTCAAAATTTGGAATCTTATTCTTTAGGACTCGGCGAGTAACATAGGCGATATTTCCCCCTATTCTCATACCCCTTCCCATCCCCCTGACATATTTTCGATGCAAATCTATACCGTTTGACCGATCGGACTCAAAATTTGGAAACTTATTCTTTAGGACTCGGCGAGTAACGTATGCAATATTTCCCCCTATTCTCATATTCCTTCCCCTCCCCTGACATATTTTCAATGCAAATCTTTACCGTTTGACCGATCGGACTCAACATTTGGAAACTTATTCTTTAGGACTCGGCGAGTACATACCCCTTCCCCTCCCCCTGACATATTTTCGATGCAAATCTGTACCGCTTGACCGATCGGACTCAAAATTGGGAAACTTATTCATTTGGACTCGGCGGGTAACATAGGCTACATTTCCCCTCTCCTCCATTATCCCTTCCCCTTCTTCTGATATATTTTCGATGCAAATCTATACCGTTCGATCGATCGGACTCAAAACTAGGAAACTTATTCTTTAGGACTCGGCAGGTAACGTAGGCTATATTTCCTACCTCCCCTGATATATTTTCGATGCAAATCTGTACCTTTCGAATCACTTTTTTCGAATCTTTGTTTTCCCTTACAAATTTATTTTCAACTTAATCCTTAACCCGTGCAATGGCGGGTACGAACAGCTAGTTAATTATTATATTATGTTATCGCGTTAGTTTTGCGTACGCACAATGGCCACAATCGCCACGATCAGGGCAAAGGAAATCTAAAAAAAGAGTTTAAATATTGTGATAAAAGTTGTTATTATAGGTTATTACGTTATCATGGGTGTCGGCTATAAATCAGTAAATACTTATTCTTTAGGAATCGGCACGTAAAAGAGAGAGTGCCGTAATTTCTGACGGGTTACAGCTAGTGACAGTAATAAGAAATTATAGTCATAGATAACAGCAATTAATTTTGCGGGTGTTCGGTGGAATGGCGCAACAAAGAAAATTATTAAAATGAGTGGACATCCCCGAAAAATTAATATTTCATTATCGATCTGTCAGTCTCACATTATGAGATTTTTTCTACCAAAGAAAACTTAAGAAAGAAGAAAAATACCGTCTTTGTGATTTTGGGACGAAAATTCAGAAAAAATCTAATTTGCTTTACTAAAATTTCGGTCATCATTATTTGTTAATAAATAATTAAAGAATTAATATTAGGTCCTTACATATGAAATTGGCGTTTAGTATGGGAGGAACATAAAGCCGATTTTTTTTTATTATAATATATTTATTTAATCAAAGTATGTACCATTGCTATCTATGCACTTTTGCCATCTCATAGGTAGTTCATCGATCCCTTTACTAAAAAAACCATTCGGACGGGAATCAATAAAATCTTTGAAGGCGGTTTGGACTGCCCCATCGGAGTTGAATTTTTTCCTTTGCAAGAAGTTATCCAAATTTCGAAAAAAATGGTAATCTGTTGGGGCAAGGTCCGGAGAGTACGGTGGATGTCTTAGACATTCCAATTGAAGCTCATCTAATTTGGTAGCCGTCTGTTGTGCAGTGTGTGGTCTAGCGTTATCATGAAGCAGCAGTGGCCTAGAGCGATTAACCAGCCTCGGTTGTTTAGCAGCTAGCTTTTCCATCATGGTTTGCAGTTGCTGACAATAGACATCTGCCGTAATCGTCTGGCAGATTTAAGAAAGCTGTAGTGAACGACACCAGCACTAGTCCACCAAACGCTCACAAGTAACTTTTTTGGAGTCAATTTTCGCTTGGGGCATGGTTTGGCTGGTTCGGCAGGGTTCAGCCATTGCGATGAGCGCTTCCGATTATCGTACAGGATCCACTTTTCATCACAGGTAATGATTCGATTTAAAATCCCTTCATTATTGTGCCGGTTGAGTAATGCAACGCAGCAGTCAACGCGCGTTTGTTGATTTGCTTCACTCAATTCGTGAGGTACCCACCTTTCAAGCTTTTTCATCTTACCAATTTGCTTCAAGTGGATTAAAACAGTTTTATCACTAACACCGCAGCCTGCAGCTAAATCGGATGTGGTTTGCGATGGATCCGCTTCCACAATAGCTTTAAATTCTTCATTAACAACTTTGGTCTCCGGCCGTCCACCAATGTCCGTCGGGTACCAAGTTCTCGCATCGCGTACGATGCGCGATGCGAGAACTTGGTACCCGACTGAAGGAAATACTGTACGATAGCACATGTGATAAACTGCTGCCCGAGAAGCAAATATATGCTCAATGGATTGTAGGCCTATTTGGTGATGGTGATTTTTTTAGTTTGAGATCCAGAACCAGGCTCTCTTCTGTATAAATACCACCTACAACCTTTCGACAAAATTGTGAAACAGCGGCTAAAAATGAGCACTTGTACGAACTCTGATTGCTTGATTACGATTCTAACTAAAATATATTTGATAATTTCGTTACATTTAAAATTCAATTATCCGACTCTTCGCGTGTGATTAGTTTGGGCGTATTTGTTTATTAGACTGTTTGCATTATTAGGAAAGGATGAAATCCGGAGGGGCAGCGGTGGCGGCGAGGGGGGTTTCATCCCTTATTTATGTAAACGGGATGCCGCAAAAGGCTAACGAAGAATTACAAAGCGAGGGGGGGATGGGGAATTTTTCGGCCTCGAGCGTATAAGGCTTTCGCAGGACCATTCGGAAGCCTCACGAAAGCAAAATCTCAAGGTCCCCGAAAAGATCGGAGATCGTTGCCTGCCGACTATTTGTTTTTTATCCGCCGGGTAAACTACTCGTATGATACATCTAAAAATCTGTATTCCATAATATGTTTGCCGCAAGATGGAAAGTAAAATTCGTATAAATTTAGACAGACCTATCTATGAAAAAAATGTGTTATGGAGTAAATAAATTAAAATTAAGTAAATTTTCTATTTGTGACACAAAGAAAATTTTTGCCACGAAATATAAGTGAAATAATAAAAAACGAATATCACCATATTTCTAAGGTTTTGACATCCGTCCCGAACCTTCTTCGAGTTTATAAAATGTCCCGGGGTATCTTGTTGTGTGTGTAGGACCTTGTTGGCGGACGTTTCTTATCCCACTGTCCGACGGTCCAAGGGGCTGGTGTCCTTTTGAGGTCAATAAGCAGATCCATTATAACGGCTAATCCGAAACGTGGGCCAGAAAGGTTCTATAAATACGGTAGAATATTCCAGAAAATTTTAACCAGAAACTGTACCTTATGAGATCGTAGTTAAAAAATTACACAACGACGCAGCAGCTGATACATCGTTGTTTCAAACTTTTTGTCTATAAAAGTGAAAAATACCATTTATGTATGTGTTAAAATTTGGTTACATTATTATTTTATTTTATTTTATTTTCATTTATTGGTTTTCTTACAGTCATATAATTAATCAATCTTGAAAAATAACAATAATTGATGTACAGAGTTTTGGGCCAATTACAAGAAAACACATATATACAATCGATAAAAAAATAAGAAAAAACATGTCCAATAGTGAGTTTGTGTGAGTTTGTGTGTTTATTATTTATTTTGTTTAGGGAAAAATTAACAGCAAAACAATCTTAAAAATTTTCCACTGAATTTAAAAATTTACTTTAACATACATTAATAGCGAGTGGAGAGGATGGAGGGGAATGTGGGACGGGAGTAGAAGGGAAGATATAATGTACAAATTAGTTTGGGTGCGGTAGTGTAGATATTGTTTGTTTTATGTTTCTTATTGTTGCGTTGAAAATGTCAATGTGGTGATAGTTTGTGTTAAATGAATTTGTGGATCTGTACATAAAGGAGTTTTGTTTTGAGTTGGTCTTACAAAAGGGGAGATGAAAAGTAGGTGAATGTCTGTTATTGCGAGTTGGGATGTGGTAAGATATTCGTTGAAGAAGTTCCGGACTATCAACTAGATTGTGTGTTATTTTGAATTAATCTTACTTAGCTGAACATCTTGAAAATCTTGAAAAACATATGTTCTCTCTCTACAAAACTTAAAATTTTGGAGACAGGCTTTTGTGTTACTAATATGTAGTTAATAATAATGTTTAAAATAAAATAGAAAAATGGCAACGATAATAAATTTCTGAAGATGTGTTTCTTCACAACATAATGTTACATGTTAAATAAGTGAAGTATGATGTAGATAACAAAATCTGGCGGAGGTGATAAGCGCGTAGACAGTTTACAGGGAAAACAAATATCTCGGTGTGGAATTCCGGTCAAACATCAGATTCTTACGGAAGAAAGATTTTCCATTTTTTCAATGATTTATCATTTGCTTCAGATAAATAAATATTTATTTGGTTGTGATTATTTTTAAATTGGAGTCGAGAATATCAGTCATGGGAATAGAAATTCATGTAAAATAAATTTATTACGTAAAAAATATTACAATTTTGTTAATAATCAGGTAATTTTTTTTTCATATTTGGAGATAGTTAAATAATAAAAAAACTCTTTTAATTTATTTTTATATGGAAACTTAGAATAGAACACCTATCTATTATTAGTTCGCAAACAATTTTCAATTTCGAAAACTCGTAGGACTGAAAGGTTGCGTGTAAAGCGCCCTCGAGGCAATTTTTTACGAAAATGGCGCTATTTATTTATTTAATATTCATGGAAGACCAACAGCACAACGAAGAAGCATAGAAAACATTGATATAATATAGATGGCCAATTACAGGTCTCCACATTTAGAAATATGTTAGTAATGATAAATATTTATGAATTAAACTAAGGCATGTTAAGAATTATATAACAAGAAAGAATAAAAAATTTAAACAAAAGAAAAAGAAACTTAATTATGAGCAGAAAAACATAGCCATGTTAAAAATAATACAAAAAGAATGAACAAGAGAAAAATAGACTTAATTATTAAATAGAAAAAAATTCGGGACTCAAAATTTTTCTTAATCTTGTGTGACTTGCACTCAAACAGATCAATATCCAATAATCTAATTAGTTTATTGAATGCATCGCATACCCTAAAGAAATATGAATTACGACGATAGTTGGATGAGGTAAAATCAATGTGAAAGACTGGGTTGTGTCTACGAGATCTACAGGGAACATAGAATTTTAGTCTATTTAATAGTCAGGACAGTCGACGTTGCCTGGTACAATTTTTAGTAGGTACATCAAATCACCTATTTCCCGACGTTTGTATAATGGTAGGATGTGATATTTTTTGCACGAACTCGACGACGCAATTGAATTTGAAGTTGAGAAAGTTGATGTTGAGGTTTCGGTTTTGAATTTGTTCCAAGGGATTTACATAGATCATATACTGGGGGTTCCATACTTGCGTTGCGTACTCAAGTTTGCTTCTGACAAAAGTGCAGTAAAGTACTTTCAATATCTTTACACACTTAAAATCTTTAGATATTCTCATGATAAAACCTAAAGCCCTATAACCCTTACTTATAATAGAATCGATATTTTCATCGTGTAATAATTTTCTATCATTGATCACCCCTAGATCTCTGATTGATGTAGCTGTTTCTAATTGTTCTCCTTTTAGTATATAGTTAAATGATATTATATTCTTTTTGCGTGTGAAAACTACACAATAACATTTTGAGGGATTCAAGTCAAGTTAATTTAATTTAAAATAATTATCTAACCGTAGCAAATCATCTTGTAGATTGAACGAATCGTAAATACTAGAAATTGGTTTAAAAATTTTCATATCGTCAGCAAAAATTAGGACATTAAAGTGACGTAGAGTGAATATAAATTATTTCATATTTAATAGTGGAAAAGGTTGCCTAAAAGCTTGATGGACGGAATAGTTGTCAAAGAGAACGGATTTGACCGTAAAACGAGATAACTTTAAAACATTCGTGTTATCTTACCCCTACGTGAAACAAAATTATGGTTAAGATAAGTTTACTATTTAAATATATAAACCAAAATTCTGAAAAATATATGAATTCTTGATTGTTAAGTAATCGGAGGAGTTCATACTAATCAATTAATTTAATCTAAACCCATTATTAGAAAAAAATAACAAGAAACAATATTTTTTGTATTACAGACAGAAAGTTATCTTTTTTACATTAAATTATAAATATTTGATTTAATAGTTTAAAGTATTTTTGACGGAGGACGTACAATTATTAAACAAAATGAGTTTCAGTAGTATTGTCGCTTAGGGTTTTGGCGAAAACATATCCTTTGGTGCCTTAGGTGCTACACTAGTTTTTTATTTTAATAATTTTTTGTATTGTCATGTCATTTATGATTGAAATCTTAGAAAATACACTAAGAATGAATATTTACATTTATATTTATTGGTATCATATTTATTTTTGTCTGGTAAATTGTAGTTTGTTGGTCTCGTTGGTTAGGGAGTTTGAAACTCGTTCGAGAAGATAGTTAAATTGGTTCTATTTTCGTAACACGAAAGTTTAGCTTAGTTTGAAAATAGTAAGATTATTGATGTGATACATATTGCGTGTTTCTGTTGTAATATTACTAAGAAATTCATCCCAAACATATATGTAACTGATATGTAATTAAATTTTTAAAATTTTTCTTTTCGTAATTTGTCTAACAGATTTATGAAACACGCGAAAGAAGAAAAAATAAATAAATCAAAATACGTGAAAGATGCCTACACAGTGAAACTTCAACTCGGCTCAGAGCTCAAAGAACGCGAGCACAATGAATTTTTGAAGAGCATTTTATTTGAATAACCAATATCTTAAGATGTTCTTGTTTGATATTCGCACCCTAATCCATAAGGGAACGCAAGGCCGCGGCGTGGGTGGGGGGTGGTGTATGCGTGTGTCTGTGTAACTGTATGGGTAAGTACATGTATTTTAAGCTGAAGTTCAAGCGATAATTAATCATTTATTCTCGCCGCGAACACGTCCCTGAGAAAATACAAAAGGCGCATGTGTGTGCGTGCGTACGGGTGGTTTCGGTTTCGTATACACACAACTACACAGATTATAAGCGTGAAAATATTTTTCAAAAGAAAATTCGCAACGAGATGTAAGAAAGGTCTGCGAATTTCTGGAAAAGGGACAAGTCGGATGTACGGACGTATGTAGATATGTAAGTAAATAGCTGGCTATTTAAAGGGCTTAGTCGCACAACAATAAAGTCGAGGAATTTATCTGCGCAAACATTTTCGATGAAAAATAATATACCAGGGTACGTATATGAAAATTCAAAGAGCATATGAATATCTCAAAACTTTACACTGCAATACGACTCATGATATAAATAAATGTATCATCTCATATGCTGGCGTAACTCATGTTTTGGTGATGGTCACACGGTTAAATGTACATCATGTTTAGAATGTAAGTATTAAGAATATAGATGACAACGTTTGTTAACCAAAGATATTTAGGAGGATAGCTTTATAATTATTTTATTGTGTACAAAACATCGAAAAATTTGTGACTAAAATAATCTTACAAAAAAGGCCTTCTGCTTCTTCGTGGGTTATGAATTTTGAAAATTTTATAAATCAATATATATGTATATCAACCATATATACAGAGTGTACCAGAGCTAGCAGCAGAAACTTAGCAGGTAGATTCCTGACTATATTATGAGTCTAAAATGTTCAAGCAACCATGGCCTAATATCAATAGTTATGGAGATATGCAATTTCAATGTTTGCATTTTTTTTTCTCAATATTTCTTACTTATTTTTTGCAAAAAGTTGAACTATCATTACAGTAACTTAAGTCGATTATCAAAAATTCATTCGCTTTAATACAAGTCGAATAAAATGATAAAAACCTTGCAAAAATTGAAAAAAGTTATTTTTTACAAGGTTTTTATCATTTTATTTAAGTTGTATGGAAGCAAATGAATTTTTCATTATCGATATAAGTGGTTTGTGTGTCGGTGAGTCTAGAAGGTTCCAGAACATTCATTAAGGATCTCGAATGCTTTAGAAGGTTCTGGAAGGAGAATGTTTAAGAAGTTTCTATAATGTTTCAAACTGAGTGGCTGAGTTAATCGGTGAGTCTAGAAGGTTCCAGAAGATTAAGGGAATGTTCCAGAATGTTCTAAAAAGTTCTGGGTGGAGAAAGTTTCAGAAAGTTCTATAAGGTTCCAAACTGAGTTGCAGAGTGTGCCAGCGAGTTCAAATGGTTCTAGAAAGTTCTAGAAGGAGAAAGTTATACAATATCAGAAAGATCTATAAGGTTCCAAACAAAAAAGGGAGTGCGTCAGTGGGTCTAGAGGTTCCAGAAAGAATTATAATGCTTTAGAAGGTTCTGGAAAGGGAAAGGTCTAGATGATTTCAGAAAGTTCTATAAGATTTCCGAATGCTCTAGAAAGTTTTGGAAGGTTCGCTTTAGAGTGTTATGATTGTGCGCAAAAATATCTATTGATATTTTGGCAAAGCGAAAACTGTCCAGCAGGGCAATCCAATCACAGGTGCCGAAACCAGCAAAACAGAGACGTCAACACAATTCAATGCTTACAGTATTATGGTCCCGAGCGAAGCCGGGCCAACCAGCTAGTAATTTATATATTTTTTTCATACTAGAATGAATAAAATCCCGTAGAAATATTGATCACGCGTTTTGATCTTCACTGCTTCTTCTTTTGTACGAAAATGAGGTTTTGAAGGAGCTCTATGTGGGTAGGACACAAAGGGGTAATTGGAAACAAAGCAGGGACGGCCACTACCACGCCACAGCCGAGAGTTTCCATGAAATGTTTAGGTTATTCAGCTCGCACGAGCCATGAGACCCGCACGGAGCCTGCACCTGGGATAACGATGTTAATTTCATCACGATACTACAGGAGGGGCGCTGCTCGAGCGTGACCAAATGCTGCTCACGGTAAATTGTAGTTTGGTTCAAAGGAAAAGCTTATATATTGTTTAACTAGCTCTTTTCTTAGCAATTCGATTTGGTGCATTCTTCCAATTCGTTTGGTATTTTTTTGTTTGTGTGTAAAAATAATACAATGTCATAACGAATGAAACAAAGTCTATATTAAATAAAATGTATCAAAATTATTTAGGATAATAAAATAAGCATATACATATAGAGTAGCTTGTTGGTCTTGCGGTTAGGACACTCGCCTCGTGATCCAATGGTCGCGGGTTCGAATCTCAGCCCAGACTAGCAAGTTAGTCCTATTTTCATAGCACAAGCGTTTAGCTTAGTTTGAAAATAGTAAGAATATTTATTGATGTGACACGTATTCCGTGTTCGCATCTCAATTTATTAAAAAAAATTAATTTACACTAGGTTAAATTTTGTTATGCACATACGTTGACTTATATTTGTATCTATAAGTTTTGAGAGGAGCAGTCCTTCTCATCTTCAGGTGCAGTAAATATTTATTAATCACACTTGATGATGAGAGGGACTGCTTCTTTCAAAACGATATTAGTCATAAATATAATTCATAACCCAGCGTGCATTAATTTAGTGTAAATTAATATAAATGTACGTGTATGTACATATTATTTTTTTTAAATGTGACACAAGATTTTTTTAAATAAAACATTACGTTATTTGTATGATATATAATAGTATAATAAAATAATTATTTCAACTTTACAAACATCGACTGTTCCAAAATACCTATATTTAATAATAATATTTTATAATATTTAATAATAATTTGCATGTTAAACCCCGTATAAGAAACCCGGAGTTCTTCAGAATAAGTCAGCACACTAATAATGTCGGTTACTTTTCTCCCATTACAAGGTTGTGTCGCACATATAATTTGTATTGTGCTGACCCTAACATTGATGCTGATATTCTTGCAGACACGTTATCTTTGTTCAAAAACTCACTCATACACAACATCCATTTTCTAAACGACGACATGAACCTATAGATCCATTAAATACTAATCGCACTACACTCAAACACAAATATATAATATACATAAATGTACATGTGAAATATAATTAATTACAAAAATACATGTTACTAGAGCGTGCCGAAGACACTTGTAATTGGGATAATGGGCATAGTCTTCACTATAATGTTTATTATCTGAGTGTCATGTACCCATTATCCTGTTAGTGTCTCTAATAAATAAAAAATAAAAAATAATAATAATAATAAAAAAAATAAAAAAAAAAATATATATATATATATAAAAATCCGATGTCTAAATATTTACAAATAAAACTCGGAATATTAAAAAATATGTTAGGAAGCCCACTCATTGAACTGTAAAATGCAGATTTATAGATGGTTTGTATGTGCCATTGAAAACACGTTAAGTTGAACCCATAAAATAAAACGAATATTGTAATATATTTTCACATGTGTGCGTATGTATATGAACTCAAAACATAAATTTAAATGACGATTTAGAAGTGCAGTAAATAAAAATATTAGCATGCATAAAATATATAAAAATAAATCCTTAATTATTTTGTCACTAAGCGAAAGAGATCTCGTCGTGTTAATTGTGTGCTCCCATTATTTTAAGATAAATAGCTGTTTAATACAATTTAAAAGAAACTTTATTTTTAACACTCATGAGAATTTAATATTGATTGAGTACTTGATGAGAATTTGTATTTATCTATTTCACACGTCAATAATGCTATTTTTAAAAAAGAAAATTTGGAATCGTTATAAATGAGTGAAACGTTTCAAAATAATCGAAATATTATAAAAACCAATGGACTTCTACCATAAGTTATATTAAAAAAAAACATTTTAAGTTCCGATCATTAAGTTAAAATAAAGATAATTATAAATTTAATTAAAAGGAAAATTACATGTAAGTTATATACAGGTAATTATCCTTTCAAATATGCGTGTAATTCTCTTTCTTTTCATAAAAAAATTATTTCATTAAAACCAACAATAATTTTATCGACGGGGAAGCAATCAACTTATGTATCAAAAAAAATAGCAAAACGAATTTCACTCTTGGGAAGAATCACAAGATATATTAAAACAGAATCGTGCAAAAATATATATAACGCAATAATAGTCCCCCACAACAACTACTGCAGCAATATATTATTTCTGGCCAATGAGAAAAAATATAAAAATTAACAATACTCCAAAATAAAGCATTAAGAATTATTCTAAAAAGAAATCGATACACAAGAATCAAAGTGACGTTAGAAAGCTAACAAATAATAACATTTAGAGAAATAATTAAATTTAATGAACTTCTATTTATATATAAATTTTAATGGACACGTTTTATTAATGGATGGACATGTTACACGTTAGTGGACAACGATACATTTGAATTATTAAGAAAAATAAAAAAGAACCAATATGAACATGACCATTGTACAAGAAGAAAAGATGAAATAAGATAGCCGATCCGAAAGAAAAAAAGAACGCAAACTTCTATGACGTACAGTGCGATGAAATTATATATGAAACTACCAGGGGATATTAGGGATGAAAACAATATAAAAACTTTAATGAAAAAATTAAGAAAATACGTGATGCTTACTTTTGATTAAAAATTTAATATACTATATCTAACGCTATATATATTAGGAAATATAAAAATTATTATATTACCTACTTTAAGAATAAAAAAAAATTATAATTCAACATCAAAATATGATTAAAAATAGTTAGTTTTTTTTCAGTAAATATAATTACTATATTTTTTATTTGTGAGTCGCATTAATGTGTAGTGACGCTGAAAAGCTAGGAACTACAACCAAATACCAAACGCACAGAGTGTTGATACAGGAACGTAGGTATTTAAAGAGTTGAACGAGAAGAGAGACCGTTCACAATGCAATTACAGAAAATAAACTTTTCCCGAGCTCTCGTTTTGAAGTAAGTAAGATACGGGCGCGGGAATATCGCTGGCCGCAGCCGCCCGCACCCGGACCGTAAATCAAGATCAATTACTCGCTCCTGGAAAATATCCCGATTTGTGTCCCACATACATAGCCGAATTAGTTCCACATTACGGGCGGAAAGGCTTCCAGGAACCCGGGAACTTTAACGGGAGCGCATTCGCCGCGGACGGACGGCGGCATTAAGGGGTCGCGCCCGGAGCTATTCTGCGTAGTTTCAATCTTTGGGCGCTCCGCGGGAAGAAATATTATCTTAAATAAGAGGATTATTACAATTACGAGAATGATAATCGGGCGCTTTGTAAATAAGAGTTTGGATTCTAGTAAAATATTTTAATAATGATTATAAAAGTAATAAAGATTTTATTCATATAAATATTACACAAATAATAGGAAAGGTGTGAGTTTTTTAAGAGTTAAGGTTTTTATTACGGTCTTGGACATGGTTATGTGTGAAATAAAACGGATATTTTATACAAATCGTATATTTCAATAAGAAGCAAATTTTGACGTTTCGCTGAAGTCTTATCCAGCGTCATTTTTTTATTTTCTTTTTGACGGGTTACAGCTAGTTTGTAAATATTTTAGAAAACCGAAATATAAATATAACGAATTCATACATGCACCCGATATTTAAAATATTGCTCCATGGCCTCATGACAAGATCGAAAATCCAGCTAAGCGCCGTCTACCATATAAAATTGTAATAAGATAACGGCTTTGGTCGATTCTTAACAAATTATTCTACGCGTCCAGTCACGCGAAATTATTTTTCACACTAGTATAAAGGTTTTGAAAGTTTAATTATATTCTTAACAAGTTAGTCTTAGCAAACATTATTGTCATTTTGATGAAATAAGGTATGATCGATCCACGTTCCGTGTTAAACGACGGTTATTATGGTAAACTGAGAGTCGTATTTTCCAGAAGGCTCATAAATTATTATACAGTTAGGGCTGTAACGCGGGACGAAGAAACATTAAATTACCTTCCGAGAAAAAACACAAAAAGATTGTAGAGAATATTATAATACGTTACAAGCATCGCTGGTAAATCTGTGTAAAACTGATGTTTGTAAAGCATTATTTCGGAGTGAAGCGATTCCGCACGCAATCCGGTAAAATGTGTCCTGTTCATTTTATTTGATTTAAAAATGACGACAAACATTCAATGAAAATGTCATTCGTTAACAAATGTGTACTTGAAGAGTATTTACTTTCCAAATAATATATACACATACACGACTTAGCATTCATATATTCATCCGTATTCTGAAAATAACAATGTCTGGATCTTTAAGATCTTTATCCCAACACTTAATAGACGATAATAAAAATTAAAAATGTCCAGAGAGGATTTTGTAATTCTACGGCTCAAATACACTATTAAAAGATGATATAAGAAAGATTGTTTCTTACAATCGTATTAATTCCTTCATCCACAGCGTCCAGATGAAATATCATGGCTAATCTTGTCATGACTGCGTTCGGCGTTACCGCGTATTCAAATCTTCCCATCTTGACATTTGACAGATAACAATTTACATCTTTCTCCCTCCTCTATATCTATCTCATATAGAAACTTACATAAACAAACACCGACGCCGACGTAAAGCTATGTGTCATTTATTTTTAATTTTTATTATCGTCTATTAAGTGTTGGAATAAAGATCCAGACATATCTGTCAAAAAATGTCAAGATGGGAAGATTTGAATACGCCGTAACGCCGAATGCGGTCATGACAAGTTTAGCCATGATATTTCATCTGGACACTGTGGATGAAGAAATTAATACGTTAGTAAGAAACAATCTTTCTTATATCATCTTTTAATACAGTGTATTTGAGCCGTAGAATCGGCTCTGGACATTTTTAATTTTTATTATCGTCTATTAAGTGTTGGGATAAAGATCTTAAAGATCCAGACATTGTTATTTTCAGAATCGGGCCGTTTATATGTTACTGACACCTTCATCCCGAGGCAGGTTACTCACAATAGCACTAAAAACAAGTGTGAGCCGTAAGTTCAAAAATATTTTTGATAAAACTACTTTTACTATCTACTACTTTTTTACTACTTTTTACCCAGCTTCGCCAGAGATTAGGATTCTTGTATATATTCATTTCATATTCCCTCACATTCACTGAAAACATTTGAAAGGAATCGATGCTTGGAAGAAAGAAACGAGATAAAACAAATAAAGCCATCACAAATTACATCCAAAATAAATTCACCTTGTGTTCTTTAACACTATAATAATTTATTTTGTTTCTATGCAGAAATGAACTTTTTTTTAAACTACGAATGCGATATTTGATCAATATTATTACTATTCTATATAAATAAAAATGTAAGTGTTGGTTTGTACAAAATCGCTAATCTCTGAAAGTTTTTCACCGATGGCTTTGAAATTTCGGCACAACGTTGCATTCAAATACGAAGATGTTTTTGTATAGTGACTTTATTTAATAAACCTACTATTTATTTATGTAAATAAAAATGTAAATGTTTGATTGCCAAAAATCTTAAATCTCCTAAAGTTCTACACTATTGCTTTGAAATTTCGACACAACGTTCCATTCGAATTCACACTGATTATTTGAAAAAAAAGGCGCTGGTACCTACCTAAGTTTTCAATATTGATAAATATTGAAAACTTAGGTAGGTACCAGCGTTGCACGGGTTAAGGATTAAGTTAAAAATAAATTTGTGGGCGGAAAGAAAGGTTTGATTCGAACGGTATAGATTTGGATCGAAAATATATCAGGGGGAGGAGAAAAGGTAAAAGGGGAGGGAGGAAATGTCACCTTTGTTTACAAATTTTGAGTCCAATCGGTCGAACGGTATAGATTTGCATCGAAAATATATCAGGAGGAAGGAATCGGGTAAAAGAGAAGGGGGGGAATGTAGCATATGTTATCCGCCGAGTTCTTAAGAATAAGTTTCCAAATTTTGAGTCCGATCGGTCAAACTTTACAGATTTGCATCGAAAATAGATCAGGGGGAGGGGAAGGGGTAAAATAATAGGGGGAAATGTCGCCTATGTTACCCGCCGGGTCCGAAAGCATAAGTATGCAAAGTTTGAATCGAATCGGATGAACAGACAGACAGTGATTGGGTACCCACTACTTTCCCAGGACCGTTTTATGAGCTTACGCTGACGTATCGGTTCTTCTCATGCATCACCTGGTTGACAGTCTTTTACTCTAAAAGCTATCTCCATGCTGGAAAGCCGTCCCACTCTCACAGAAATAAACTCTTAATTAGTATGATTCAGTTACATGGTAGTATAGATATATAAGATACAAAGATTTATGCATACAGGTCACAAAGGACACGGATACGGTACAAGAGCAAGAAAGACACAATACTAAGACTCACTCGTGTAGATTCAAGGCAGAGAAGGATTACAGCGGGAGGGGGACAGTGAGGGGACAGGAAATCATTTTGACACCACTCCCTATAAGGGAAAAAGGTGTCACAGTCACACAGAAAAATGGAGTTCAGTCCAAAGGCGCCACAGATCCACGGTCCTACGCCAAATCTATCCTCGGAGCAGCTCCCAGCGAGTCACCCACTTCCTCACAAATTCCCGAAACAGTCAGAGGTTTCTTGCATTCCTGATAAGGTCATCGTTCCTAGGAGAGCGATGACCCACCCCTTCCAATCCTTCTAGCACCCTCTCCCTGGCATCTCTTACGACTTCGCAGACCCCGAGTATATGCTCCAGACTGCGGTGCACCACGGAACAGACAGACAGACAGACATTGAGTTTTATAGGTATAGATAGGTACCTAACATTTTCCGAATTCAATTTTTTATTTATTTAATCTAATCGTTTTAAACAACATTATTCCGAGATTCATATTTGATTTACACCTTGAATATTGCATTGCAATATTAAACACAATAAAATATACTTCTACGATTCTAAAATAAAGCGTATTCATTGTAGAAACACAATAAGTATTTGACATTTTAATTGTTAATTTATAAAATACACTTTTCGGTTCTCAAATTCAGAATGTATTCCGAGGCGCAAAAAGCAAAACGGAAAAATAAAAAATAATGAGCGACGTTTTAAAAATTTTGCCTCCTACCAATGTTAATCGTGGCAGATGTTTATTTATATTAAGTGTATTCTTAAAATTCAGAAGTGATCTGTATAAGACGTAAATTTCGACAGAAACTCCATCTTTTGTTAAGGATGTTATGAAAATTTACTTTATTTGATTTCACAGTAAAGACGTTTCTGAAAAAAAATTCTCGTAAAATTGTAATTTGTCCCCCTCCCGCTGTAATCCTTCATAAAATATGGTATAAGCAGTACGGGGGCTGATTTTCATGACATTTTATTGAATATTTCATATCACCCGAAGGCAACGCGAGCTGAAAAGACTCGCCTCTCCTCCGCCTGCACCAAATGACGATGATTCCCCGATTCCCGCTTCCCGGGCAAGGCTGGGCAGAGACCACCAGTATTATCTGTATAATATCGGTCTAACTATACTTGTATTATTCAGACTCGGAAAAACTCTTAGTTTCAACACTCACTTTATTCAAAAATAATTTTTGAAATAATAAATTTCCGCGAAGAAACTTGAGTCAAGTCCTTTGTGTAGAGGCACACCGAATGACATTAACTTGTTAAATTCGAAGCGTGGCCGTTTTGTGAACCAAGGCAAGGTGGGGCGTCATGACGTTTTAATTAAACCCCGCACTTGTAACATCAAAAGTGTTTTAACAAGAGGCTGCGATGCTCCGTTATAAATTGTTAATGTATTCGAGGCAGCCCCACCTCCACTGCCACGGTACACATTCTATCTTACGACCTCGTATTTGATTTTGATCAACTGATGTGAAGTTCTGATCTGAATCTCTCTTTGGACTGAACCAAAGGTGATCTCTTGCATCACACTCCAATCGAGAAAATCAATTATGAGATAATTAATAATGAAGAACCCTTATGAAACAAATCCTTTAAATTTACACAAATGAGTAATTTCCCGAGCCGCCGGGAAATAAACAGCACCAAATACACAATTTTCCTAGCATTTTTGGCATGATGTTCTTTTTTACTGATTTTATCAAGCGTATTTGCTGCCACAAGCTTGGCAATATCTAAAGATGATGTTTCTTTGTTAGTATTTCTTCTAATTTAAGTTGTAATCTATTCCATTCATAACATCATAACACTGCATGATACCTTCGTAAGTCAGCAATGCATTGTCCTTAATATCTTCTACTCTCTCTCTTGACACTACACATATGGCATTGATAACTTTTTCTTCTATTTTCCATAATGATCTGTTAGTTATTATAGAGAAAATAATGTAACGACCGTTAAACGCGCGCACAACTGTACTCTATAATATTTTTGTCGCATTCAGACGAACACATGTATATATCCTTCTTCCTTCCTAAGTTTCAATCCATGGGATTGGTTTGCAGCAAAGCACATATCTTTCTCCATTCCACTCGGTCTCCGGCGATCCTCTTCAGGCACAATTCATATCTTGGCACACATGCTCAAGATATTCACGGCGAGGGCGCCCTCTGGCAATGATTCCCTCTACCATTCCCTCCAGTATAGTTTTGAGCAGATTTTCATGGCGTAAAATACTTCCTATATAGATTATATATATATATCTATATATTATTATATTTATTATATATATTTGTGATTTTATGTCCCGCAAAATCGGACGCTATGTATAACGGAACCATACATAACTTTAGGAACAAAATGAAATGAAATTGGTCATTACAGCATATTGCGTAATCGTTTTAACGCGTTCTAGTTAATCAGAGCAAGAGTTCGTCGAGTTTCCACCACGTTTTCTAAAAATTCAGGGTTATGTCACAAACACAGCGGGGTTCTATTACGAGACAAGAACATTAGCCATAACGAAATAGAATTTGCGTTAATAGATTAGTTAAAATAATGAAAGTACTGGCGGGGCCTTCATCCATCAGGATAGCCACCACCACCGCGGCGCCGTTTTACGAGGAGTATTTTCGGAGTAGTATTTGTTTTATATCTATATTTTGATGTATAGTTTTAAGCTAGAATAGTTTTAATAATGGAATAAGGGGAGGCCCTCGTCCCACATGCATAGAATAATTAGTTATTTATTTGGACATTTATTCCAATACAACCTGTACCACTTCCACGAAGTAGCGATCTTTTATTAAGCGAATATTTATTAAAAGAAAACAAACCAATATTTACGAAGACATATTTCTATTTATATTAGCTATTGATAATATTTATGGAGATTCATCACAGGGTGAGAACTACGTCCCCGCCTAATCGAAATCTTTCTTTTCTGCAATTTTCCCTGTATACGTGCTGAAGGCCACCAAATAACTAGTGCTGGCACACATAGCCCGATTTTTGAAGCCAAATCTGATCGGCTTTCCCCTGATAAATTGTTTGGCGCAGTGGACTTATACAGCCTGTTAGAAGAAGTCGATAATAGCATTATTGAGGCGTAATTTTTGAAGTATCGCTTCAAATCTGTTACATCCTAAACTTTCTGCAAGAATTTTCGGCACATCATTTTGTTAAAACAGTCCGACCATGATCCGCCCTTTTCGAAAATGACAAATGACAAGCGACATATGGTTTTCAACCGTTACAAATGGGGTTGCCAAAATAAAAAAATATTGAACTTTCGTTCAAAACAAATAAAAAATTATATCATTTATTTTTCTACCAAATATATTTAATTTACTTGCGTCCGATTTATCGGACATTATGCTGTAATAGGCTAATACACATATGTTTAATACCAATAATATTGTTAATGGCAAAAATTAATTTGTATTATGTCAAATGTTCAAGTTTTTGTTTGTAACATTGTGGAAATTCATTTTTAATATTTTTAAAAATGAGGGTAAACACAACACTGTTTTATTCCACTATATTTATTTTGAATTTTTAGAACGTTTTCGGCATTTCTCCCATTGTCAATAATACGTTTACAACTGTTGTTGTGTGTAAAAATTCAAAATAAATATAGTGGAATAAAACAGTGTTGTGTTTACCCTGAATTATGTCGATTGCTAGTTCTCACAGTCTAATTATTTGTTTTTGACTCATATAACATACATATGTACATAACCAATAATATTGTTAATTACAAAAAGATATTGAATTATGTCGTTGCTAGTTCTCGCATTCCAATGCTTCGAGGGCACTGCTCGCTCAAAATTGGTTTTATGGACAGGTGACAATAAATTTTTCAATGAGACGAATAAAATATATTATGTTTTCGAAAAAAGTGGTCTAACACAGTATATATTGCTCCAAGTTAACGCGAACAAAATGGCTATAAATTCGGACGCCGTGTACACGGGCTCGAGTTTTTTTCTGTCATTTGTCCTAATCTCAAACTGGTCTCGGAGTTTATCTCAAAATCAAAATTTCAACACGTGTAAACGGTACTGAGATTTATCTCACGGTGTCTCATTCCTCGGATGCGGGCCATTCATTCGGCAATTCAACAAAGACAATTGTTGCCATAAGAATTCGTCAAAAATAAAATGACTATCGCAAAATTTGTACTCCACTAAGATGTTAACATCGAGTTTTATTAATTCGTTATTTACGAAATCCGACCCAGTACAGAATTAAATTAAATTAGAAAATTTCAAAAACCTTCAATCATCCGTAGCGAACTTATTTTGGAATGTTAAGCTCGCGGAAGCTTACGCGAAGTGTTATTATAATATTCACGGGAAAACTCATCGACGAGCGCGAAGAGAGATCTCAAAGTCAGCATCAGACCACATCCAGCATCCTGGGGCGGGGATAATCGCTCGCTGCCGCCGGGTGCGCGACCGCTGCCGACAAAGATACCCACTGGAAATAAATTTACTCCGAAAATTAGACGCTTTCATAACACCGACGATGCTAATAAATAATAATACCTTACCTAGCGTTAAATAAGAAATAGGACAAAGAGTTTGTAAAGTAATAAAGGTATATCCAGTAAAAAAGAGTTATATAAAATATGTGAAAATTTTGTTAGATCCAGGAAAATCAATTTTTTTGTGCTTTATGGAGAAATAGCCAAACATTTCTAGAGATTTAATAATCTTATATATAAAATCTCACAATAAGACGCGATAAGGCGGCTAAAAGCGACCTGAGGCATTCGCATATTCAAATATGGATCTACGGAAGAATATTGGAAATAAGCTGGATGGACCGAGTTACGAATGAAGATGTTACGGCTCGGATGAATAAATAATAAAAATCCGAAGACTTCACTCGGACACGTGACGGGACATCCAAAGAAGTGCGAGATCTTGCATCTCGTAATACGGGCAAAGATTGCCGGAAGTCGAACAGAAGGTTGAGAAGGAGAACGTCGCGCCTGAGACAATGCTTTGGCCAGTCTACAGTAGAGCTATTCTGGGCCATATAGCCAACATGATAGCCAATGTCCGTTGAACGGATAGGGCACAAGAAGAAGATAAAATTCAAAAATCTCTCTGTATCACTTTCAAATTTTAATAAAAAAATATATATTTCATTATTTCGTCGCTACCACATTTTATATTTTTTTAAATGAAGTGTGCCATGAAAAAATCATAAATTATATATATTATATAAGTGTTAAATTATATAAGTGTCAGGTGACTAGATTGCCAAAAAAATGCTAAAATGTGAGAGCGACGCATAATCCAGATTTGATGTTAAGAACTTAGTTCTACACTATTGAGCAGAATAAATGGTTCAATTTACACTAAACTGAACGTTGTTCCACACACACGTTAAGTTAGTCACTGTGCATCGTCAACTTATCCATATAGCGAGGCAGAGCACGGAGGGGGAATGGTTTGAACGATTGTTAAGGGGGGGGTAAGGTTAATTCGTACAAAAAAAGGCATGTTTTTGTGAATTTTTTGTGACGACACAATTAAAATCTCTTTATTAAAACCAATGATACATTAAAGTATGACATTTGAAGAATATTGTGTAAAATTTTCAAGAAGAAATATTAAAAAATACGGCAATGGCAGCAATTATTCGGACGTGTCTCGGAAAAAAGTAGTATTGCGGTGTCCATCATAACTTGGTGCTAGATCATCTGAAATCAAAAAATCAAAGTTCATCCGTACGTCATAACGCTGGGAGGGTTTTTGAAATTTCAATTTTTAAATTTTTTTCAACACTTTGAAGGGAAAAATTTTTACGCGATTTTTGGCGAAAAATATCGACTAATTTGTTATTAAAAAATAAAAATTAATAAAAAATTTGAAAAAAAGTCTCCAGCGTTACCTCGTAAATTATGTACAGAAATAGTGTTCAAAATTTCAAAAGGATCGGTGCAGTAGTTTTGAAGTTATGATGGACACCGACTTTGAAAACGTGAGATATGGGGAAAATGCTTTAAAGTTTTGCACACTGTAAAATTCAAAATAAAACTCAACACTTATTTTATACTTACACATAATCGTCGATACCATTTTCACACAGCAAAGAGCTTTCATCATCAGCATCTTTTTGTCCCTGTCTACGCAAAACTCTTCCAATACAATAGCACGTCCGGTAATCCTCAGGTGAGCGCGTCTCTTAGCTGCCCGAGCAGGTATAGAAAATCAGTCTGAGTATCGCTCAAATGTTCATAATTTCGTCAATTTTCCTCCGATTGACTTGAAATTTTGACACAATATTCTTGCGATGTTATACATTCATTTAAAAAATTAAAAATAAAATGCAAAAAAAAAGTAAAAAACCTTACCCCCCCCTTAATGGGAATGTGGTCTCCACATTCCCATTTAATTATTTATTAAGGACGTGGTTTAATTCATTAGTATATATGAAATATTTTTTTTGGATTTCAATAATGTCTTAGTTATTCATTGTTGATCCTTTACATATGAGATGCCGAGTGGAGAAGTTTTAATTTATAGGTATAGAAAGTCTTGTTGGTTTCGAATAAGTGACTAGAAAATTCCGAGAACTTATTATTTTTAATATAAAGGCGATGTTTTTATACTCTTATATTTTAACATGTATGTTTAATTTAGTGAAAATTAAAAAAAATCATATTCTACCACAAAGTGACTGCCATGTTGATTAGTTAATTATTCCTAGTTAGGCTTTTTTTTTCAGAATGAATAAACTTCAATGTAGGATTAAATAATGATAATCTAAAAACGAATAGAAATTTTCGAATGCGAAAATTGCTTCCTTAATCCCAAAATAAATATTAAAACTAACTTGATAAAATAGGACTCCTCTAAGCCCGGGCTAATTAAGTGTTTCAAGTAATTTACACGGCGGTTAGTCTCTGGATATTGCGAATTTGAGGTCCTCGCTAGCTACGACCCCAGCCCGGAGGATATTTGGGATCCCGGTCCCATAAGGTTCTACCTGCTTTGGCCGCAATCCATTATTTTCCGGCGAGGCAAGGTGGGGCTTATTGGAAGAAGGATTACGCGTGGGATTCTCTCGTTTGATACAGGGGCTGTAATATTCGATAGGGCCCAAGCCCCGAGGTGCTAAAATGATGTCTCAAAAGAATAGAGCCAGCACTTAGCCGATCGGATTGATTCGTTGAGACTCGCGGGTTTCAAGGGATGAGAGCTCCGTTTGAAGTAGCTTTACGTCCAAACTCATTTTTGAAACCGGAAAATTCGTAGGCTTACAGCCGGAGAAATGTTTATTTTATGCCGATTAATTTACTTAATATTAATGAAATATAGCACTGCACACATGAATAGTGTACGTGAAGTAAACGAAGCAAATTTGTTTAATTTTTGTGATATTTAAAAAAAATATATACTGGATAAATATATGATACCTATATGGTGAACACACATCGCGACGAGTTGACTCCACAGAGCGCGACTCACCAAGGCACGCCCAACCTAGGGAAGCCACCAGACAGGCGCCTTGAGAACGACGGGGGTCCCATCGGCATATCGGCAGAGCAACTGAGAGAGGGCAGGAACGCGGTTCAGGGGGCGGCCAGCGGCGAGCGCCTCTTTTCCCTACACTCCTAGGGACCAGATTATATTTGGGGCAGACTCGCGATAAAAACTTTCAATCAATCTAATATTTCAAGTTGATCTTTGATTCCGCGTTTGTACCACGTTCATACCAAATACATACACAATACACTCAATGCTTATACTTTTTCATATATATAAATAAACAATAGAAAATAAATGTGAGTAATAGTTTTATCAAACCCTAAACTAGCAACTAGATCCGTTGTACTAGGAATAGCACTGATAAATAAGCATAAAAAAAGATTTTGGAATTGGGAGTCAATTATATTTATTTATTTATTTGTGCATAGCAGTACACAGTACATAGCACACCATTAAAAAAATCGTAAAAACAGAGAGACATCCTTACAGTATAATTAAATTAAAGGACACAAAAAAGCAATCAAAATAACAATCACAAAAGCAATATACATTCTAAAACAAAATAAAACAGCGTATGACGCGAAAAATAAAAATTTCAATAAGTCTATGAGTAAAATAATAAAACGTTAGAAGAATTAAAAATGAAAATTACCGTAGTCTCAGAACCAACTGCATGTTTCTTTTAAAACTGTAGTCAAATTCTGAAAATAGTAGCCAATAAGTTGTCGAAATTATAAGTCATCGTGGTTTCAATAGCCATACTTAAATTTGAATCGAATCAGAAAACGATTACTAATATTTCGATATACAGATACGAATCATATAAATATATAAAATATTCGTACGTATTATATATATTTTTCGTCGGTGTGGTCAGAAATGGCTCCAAATTCTGTCAAAGTTTAATCTGCGAGTGCGGCTGATCTGACCGCACGGCGCTAGGGGCGCGCGCTGAAATATTGAGTACGGTAGGTACGTGTAAAGCAATTATTGCAGTCCGAGAGCGGCAAGTGTAGCAAATTATTCAGTTGGTTTAAGTCTCGGCTGCTACCATACCAGCTACACGGGCACCAGGGCTGCAACTGGGTGAAGATATTAAAAGCTTTCAAATACAACGAAAGACCAGATCATGTAGACATTTAAAAAATGCTCGTAGTTCGAGGTAGTTTTTTGGGGAGAGCCGAAAAACTTACACAACAAAAAAACAGAATTTAAGAAAAAAGAATCAAAGCTAAACAATCATACACAGTTTTATATAAAAATGTCCTAAAGTTATTCATCTGCCTTGATCAAAGAAAGGAAGTCTATATCCAAGAAGAAATATCTACAAAGAAATACACAAGTATACATAACTTTTATATGAAATTTTTCATACATAGTTGATTTAAATTACACAATTACAATGTCAACCCATACACATAAATATTATTCAAGTGTATGCACCAACAGCGGAAATAAGATATGAGTGTGATGTAGAATTTTTTTTTATGAAATACTAGCCACATATACATATACATATACATATACATATACATATACATATATATATATACATACATATATTGCAAAGCTTGAAGGGAGGAGAGGTCAGTTTTGTCATTGGAGACATTAATGCCAAAATTGGTTAAGGTCGCCGCTCTCATGTAGTTGGTGAATGTGGCTTAGGCATAATAAATCAAAGAGATTATAGACTATATATGATAAAAATATGGTTGTGTAAGGTCCCGTCGGGTACCGTACTCACATACCTATAGCCACCGAGATACACGTGCAGCAGGCGTGAGGCGCGACAGGCACCGGCAGGCCTGAAATGCAAGATAGTCAAAAACACCGTGAATCCGCGCCCAGAGTTGAATGCACCAACACGAGGAAGACGGCAGACGTGACCGCTAATTGCAAGATCAGCACCTTGGGTCATGTACCTCGACACACACCGCCACAGACGATGGACTTTCTTCGTTCTCCGGGACTATAAGAAATTGGGCAGCGAGCCAACTCTCTCTCTCTCTACATTCTTCGCCATCAACACAGACGCCGGAGGCCCTGCCTTATCGTCTCCTCGAAGTTCTACTTATACTCGCGTTTAAATTAATAATTAAGTTGTACTATTGTAACCATTTGATATTGAATAAATCTTGTAAAACCTCTCACGAGTTTTTACCCACATTTAAGTATAGAGTTTCCGTATTTTATATGGTGGTGACCCAATAAAGCACTCTCTATAAATACCAAGTCCCCCACAGTTGTATTAAACACCTGGTTAAAATTCCCGAAAAGTAAGGCTTTATACTTGGAGATCACCTCAGGATGTAAAAATCTATGATACTGTCAGGAACCAAATTGACTATGTGTTAATAGACCATATATTAAGGAACTCTGTAAAGAGAGTCACCACATACCTTGGTGCGGACATTGTTTTGTTAACTGCCGATATTGTTTTATACTTAAAAAAAATAGAAAAGCCCTAAATTAAAATCAAAATGGATAACTCGAAACTCCATAAAGAAGTGGTCAGAAACAGGGTTTCACAAACTATCAACGATAATATTAGACTACTTCCTTGTGATCCATCGTCAGAAATACAAACACAATAGGATAATCTTAAGACAATAATATGTGAAACTTGTGATAGAAATTTGAAAGCTAATAAGGAAATTAGAAAGAAGGATTGGATGACTGACCACATTTTGAACTTGAAGGATGAGAGACGTAAACACAAACATAACGACACACAATATAAAAACTTAGAACGGATTAAGTCACAGTGTGGAGAACTAAAGTCTTACAGACGTAGTCATGATGCATTCAAACTACACAAAAAAGTGAAGGAAATAACAGGCACTTCTAGAAGAATCACTCCATCATTTTAAGTTGACGAGTCAAATAAATTTTATTGGGTGAAAAAAACACTGACGATTGATCATTAGTTTTTAACAATAATAACTAATGATCAATTGCACGGACTATCGATTTTAAAATCAGAAATTCTTCATGCGAAACAGACTTCAGACAATAAAAAAGTGTGTGGACCAGACTATATTCCAGTTGAGGTGCTGAAGCTCATTAGTAATGATAATGTTGACTACCTGTTGAAGTTATTTAACTCTATACGTAACACAGGGAATATAACCCAATATTGGCTAAAATCCACCTTCGTGACATTGCTTAAAAACACCCTAAGAAGTGCAGTGATTATATATTAATAAGCCGGATGAATCATGTCCTTAAATTATTCCATAAAATAATACATACCAGGATACGCAATAAGTGCGAACGGTACTTGGATGATACTCAGTTTTTTATTTATTTATTTTATATAAAATAAAATAGAATAACTACAGTTTGTCTTCAGAAACGCGTTTAGGACACGTGAAGCATTATTGCCCGTCGACAGAATATTGCAAAAGTATCGTGATCAAAGAAAGGAAGTCTTTGCTTGTTTCATAGACTTAGAAAAGGCATTTGACACGGTAAAACATGCTGACCTATTGAAAATGTTTGCGGATTGTAACACCAAAGACCAGATTTTCATTAAAAACCTATATTGGTTCCAAACAGCAGAAAATAGATATGGGAATGAGAGATCTAATGCAATCGCTATTCAGCGTGGAGTAAGAGAAGATTGTATCCTGCCCACACTACTGTTTAATCTCTATTTCAACTATATCTTTAAAAGAGTCCTTAGTAATACTGAGAAGGATCTGAGGACCAACGGAGTTGTGATTGATAACACAAAATACGCAGATGATACTGCATTACTAGCTGACCGTATCAATGACCTCCAAGACCTATTAAACCTAGTTAATGATGCTGATGAGCAAGTGGGCCTAACAATCAACGTCAATAAAACTAAATGGGTGACATTTGGACGACTAGATCACTCTGGATCAGTAATACAGTGAAATGGTTGCAATGTCGAAAAGTTGGAAAGGTTTAGATACCTCGGCAGTATTCTCAACGAGACTCTTGACCCAGAGGTAAAGTGCAGAATTGATGCAGCAAGAACTGCATTTAGTAAAATAAAATCCCTCTTCTGCAATGACGATATCAATTTAAAACTAAGGTAAAGAATGTTAAAATATTATGTGTGGTCGGTATTGCTGTACGAATGTGAGACATGGACTTTGAAAGTAAATACCATGAAAAAGTTAGAGGCTTTTGAAATGTGGCTTCCCCGAAGAATGCTTAAATTCCCATGGACCGACATGTTTACCAATACAAAAATTCTCAGGCGGGCTAGAGCAGATAGAGAACTGCTCTCATTAGTAAAAGTCAGAAAAATTTCATATCTGGGTCACGTACTGCGAGGGGAGAAATATCACATGCTACAACTAATCTTAAAAGGCAATACAGAGGGTCGCCGAAGGGCTGGTAAGAGACAGATGTCTCGGCTGCGAAACATATGAGAGTGGACCGGTAGAAGGTGGAGGAACTATTCCGGGCAGCGTAGGACAGAGACCTTCACTAGAGTGATCGCCAACGTCGAGGGGACCTGTAAGAGCATACAAAGAATAGAAGAAAAATTGGTAACTTGTCAGTGGTGAAAACATAACTGGCTCTGCTCTAGGTAAGGTAGGTGGATGCCATAAAGAGAGCCGGTTTTTCCGAAATATGAATAATAAATCCCTTACATGGCAGGAAACTTATTTATATCAACCTAATAAATCAAATGTAAAGAGAAAGCTTATCTTTCTGCAATACACCAGCCCCGCGTACCACATATTCCTTAATAGTACTGACGGATTAGCGGGCCAACTTATCGAATACAAAGATATTATTCAGATGGCGGGAAACATTGTGAACAATGAGTAGTTCGGTCGGTTCGAGCAACGAGCGGTGGTAACCGTAATTGTAAACGGATAGTACGTAGTTAACTCCAAACTGTAATTAAACCGAGACCAGACGTTCGTCAAACTTTGACGTGTATTCGCACAAAGCGGGGAACTTGACTAACTAAATAGACAGATATTCAATATGCCTAATCAAAGTTACTCTGGCGTACGAGGTGGGGCCGTACTTCATCAATTTTATGCTAATAAGGTTACGCAACGAGTGCGACTGATGATGATGAATGATGAATATCAATATGATTACTTCAAGAATGATGTATAACGTTAAAATGGAATTATCGCAACGTTACGGGATTTTTTAAAATGAGTCTTTAAGAAAGGCAAGAACGAGGGTCAGAATTTTCGGCAACACAGCTAAACACAGGGATAGCGAAAAATGTAAAAAGAAAAAAGAACGACAAGATGGCTGAGGAAAACATTCAGAGCAGTTTCTGGAGCGGAACTAATTCAGAAGGTATCAAGAAGCAAAATATATGGCACAGGAGATGGATCAACAGAGAGAGATGAGCGACGAATAAATATCCCTTAAGAAGAAGAAGAAGAAATAAATATCCTTTAAGAAGAGCACGACCAGATTAACCAGATACTGAAAGATAGTCCCGTTGGAAGCTTTAACAACCATCGAGCTTGCTTGCGAAGATGCATGAATTAGGATGAGGCCGCGATAATTGTGTCAGTGCAGAAGAGTGTGGCGCTCTATCCTCTCTGCTTACGTGCATGATGGTAAGTAAGTAAGAAGAAAGATATAGTGATCCAGTAGAAAGAGATTTTTCAAACATGTTGTTTGAAAGTTAACAGATCATCTTTCTTTTATTCTGTGCCTCTGTCTGAGGTCTGCTTCTGCAGCGCGGAATGCTTGCCTCCGTTCATTACGACTCTTGCGACGATCTCGCGGGCTTTGCTTGCTGCGACGCAAAGCGAGCGAGGCTTTGATCGTTCCTCGAACTCGGGTTGTCCACCTTTTTGGAGATTGATCGTTTCGTTTCCAGAATAGTTGAAAACATTAGGAAGGTTACAAATATTGTTTTGTATATGTTGAACGCTTAAATGAGAAAAGGGTTTGTGAATACAATATAAAGGCGAGTTGGAGACGAGACAGAGGACGTCCGCGAAAGACTTGCCGTGGTCAGGTAGTGCAGTTGCTGGTGAACGGCCTTGTTAAAAAATCAACGATCGACGAGCATACATCGGAGGATTTATGAGTACTTTAATACTATTTTAATGTATATTACGTTTCAAGTAATTAACTTATTTTAAAATGCGTGTTTTCAAAGTAGAAAATATCAATAAATTAAACCTTTTTTAAGGTTGGTTTTCAGTAAGGTTTTAAGATTGTTGATATTTATTTATAAGTGCCTTAGAATTTGCAATTTATCTAGTAGGTTCAAAATTAAATTAAATATGTAGGCAGGTAAGATCTTTCAAGTTAATACAAAACTTCTCGTCTTCTTTTTGTGCTTGTCTTTGATTCTGATATTATTTGCGCCTGCTTGGAACGGTTGGATTGTGGACCTACCGAAATATTTCTTGTTCCAGAACTCCCACCGCTTCAAATTTTACCTTGAATAATGTGGTACAGGATTTGATATTATATTATTGGAGCTTTAATCGGCTTTAAGATTTATTTAAGCATATGAATTATTGCGAAGTTTATACCTTAACAATCTTCCGAATTATATAAAATTGTTTAATAAATATCAGATTTTCGGATATTAAATAGTTAATATAAAATGCATAAATATAAGATCTGTTAAAGAAGAAAACAAATTATCATAATCTGTATAGCTAGACAACCCACTTTCTAATTGTACAAAGCATTTTGACAGACGAAGAATAACGTATCCTGAAAATCTTATCCCAAGGGAATGACGTGAAAACGTGTCGGAAAATATATTTTTAAAAATTATCTTGTAGGTTATTACAAAGTAAGCAAAAATAGAAATTGATATATATGTAACATTACAAGAGGTTAAAATTTCAAGCGATGCAAAAAGCTTATCGTTTCCTAGGATTGTCTTAGATTAAAAAGTATCAATAATTTAAAAGGCAATTTGAAAGTGGAGGCATACGTATAATAAATTTCTCTATTAATAAAATAAACGAATAAGTAAAAAACGAGGGGATAATTACAATTCGACGTCCTTGCGACGTACATGATGGTAGAATTTTCCCATCGTTAACAATTCACCATAATAATTAATACATAATTAAAAGAGAGCCAACCTAAAAGATTATGTAAGAGTATATGTACATTACGTATGGTAAACGATATAATTACGTTTTTATCAAGCACAATCCCTTTAAAGGAAATAAATCTATATGTTATTTGTATAGACTCTAATTATTATTATTATTTTATTTTATTTTATATATATACAATGAAGAACCTTATTAATAATTTACATTACATGTCTAGAATATTAAGTGATTTCCTTCTTTCATATCAACTTGATCCATGCATACTCTTCCACACATAAAGGCCCCTTCGACGTCCCATACCGTTTTCGTTTCTTTCGACACCGACCGTTCTCTCTGTTTGTCCCACACCTGGACCCTAGGTCCACGTGGTTTCTATATCTCTTAACAAACAATTAATAAATAATCCATAGACAATATCCGGTTATGTACGCGCGCAAATACCTGAAATATTTATAAAAAAATAATTTTGACACGAGTCGACGTTTCCATGCTGCAATAGATAAAATAATTGTGGAGTACTAGGGTAACGCCAGAACAGAATTACGCCATACTTGTCATGGAGCGTTTAGAAAAAATATTATGGCTCCAAAAACTATACATAATGATCTATTATATTCATTCACCTTGACCCCTATTAGATGACTTTGTACACTCTGTTAATCGTGACGGGATGAATATTATATATATAATAAAAGTATTAATATTATTCTAAAGGTTGGTAAAAATCCGTTTCATACACAAATACTAATTTCATCATCCAATATCCAACGTATCAAATATTAAATTAAAGCCAATGCTTCCGTAACGAATGATAGAAGTATTGACTTTTAATACACTTTGCCATCTCTCGTAGAAATATTGTTATCCCGAGAATAGGGGATCATGCGTTTTTTGCATATCAACTGCTTGGTGTCAACTTCAATGCCAAGTTTGAAAATATTCATATTTGGGAATTGTACAAAAGTGAGTAATCTATGAGATTTTTTTTAGTTTATTTGTTTAAAATATTAAAATAAAGGCACGCACAAAATAATATATATTCACATACCTACCTAACCGATATTTTTGTAATGTTTTAATACATACCACATACCTACATGATTTTTTTTCTTTTTTGTAGTTAGACCGATTTTATACTAAGCAGTCGATATTATATTCATATACAGTATTTTATGTCCTGATTTTATTATTATTTACATAAATGAGTTCAGGAATTTTCTATAAATAAAAACAAAAAAAATAAATTTGAATTTATTTTTTTAGGGAAAATATATACAAATTAAATTTTAATAATTGTTGTGTTTATCGATCAGTAAAATATTGTGTAAAATATAGATATAATAAAAATAATATAAAACATGCAACGTGACATCAATAATTATTTTATCATATCAAGATATACATAAACAAAAAAACATGTAGATATTATGAGTCTCCAGAAAGGCTTACACTCCCCTCTCACTCCATCTTGTTTGCTAGATTTACTTATCTTGGAGTATAAGGATGTCTCAAGGCTTGAATCTTCAGATCCGTACCCTCGAATTATTAAGTGTTTGTACATAATATTTTAACGTGAAAAAATATGGAGAAATAAACGCACAAACACCCCAGCGGGAGGGCCAACAATAAGATATTACATAGACCGTCACCTATGTCACGTTTCGATTCCTACTGATCTCCAATTCAAATTTATCAGTAACAAAATATAAAAAAAACATATTTATTACATAAGAGCTGTTCTTACATATCACGTACAATTTCAAATATTGAGCATTCTATTGAGAAAAGCAATACACATAAAAAATATTTTAAAAATGAATACAAAATATTTTCGGTTTCTCCTGAGAAATTATCATTTTTTTAGACATAATAGGACGCCGACTAGGTATAAACAGGGTGTAACAGAACTAGTCCACAATATTTAACAGGTGGATTCTTGCCATTATTATGGGTCTGAAATGTTCAAACAATTATTACCTAATGTCAATAGTTACGGAGTTATGTTATACCAAAGTTTGCAGTTTTTTCAATATTTCTCACCTATTTTTTACAAAACGTTGAACTGTCACTACGGTAACTTACATCCATTACGAAAAATTCATTGAAATAAAATGATAAAAAAGCAGAAATTCCAATTGGAATTGGGTTTTTATCATTTTACATAACCGATATAAAAGGGAATAAATTTTTCATTTTCGATATAAGTTGCTGTAATGATAGTCTAACTTTTTACAAAAAAATAAGTGAGAAATATTGAAAAAAAATAATGCCGCATATCTCCACGAACATTGTTATTAGGTCATGGTTGCTTGAACATTTTCGACTAAAAATTAAAGCAGGAAACTATCTTCTGGTTTGTGTCGTCTGGGGTACTATTCCGTGTTATTACGACCTTTCTGGCCGACGTTTCGGATCCCATTGCAGGGTCCATCATCAGGGCTGATGTGTTTTGAGCGTTGGTGTTGTGGTTAAGTATTGGCTTGCAATATCGTGTCGAAAGCAGGGTGAGAACGTTGTCAGTGTTGTGTTAATTATTGACTAGCAATACCGTGTTGAAAGCTTGGTTTTTCTGTGTTAATGTGTTGCGTGGCAATACCGTGTCGGAGTCATGTGTTGTCTTGTATTGTGTATATGTTTCATCTATTGTCTAGTCACTATCTCTACGGGAACTGCGACGAGATTGACTTTGAAGCGCCGGATACCATGTTGTTTTTAATTTGAGACCATCATCTCTATTAATATTTATCGGGTGCTTGTAGATTTCGAGTGCTTCCTTGATAAGATGCATATAGTGACTCTTAGGCTTTCCAAGAATTTTCGATTCGAATGCAAAATGATGGGCGGTATCCAGAAACTGCTCAGCCAGTGCTCATTTTCCTGATGACCGAGTTTGCATGCCCGTTTGTGCTCGTCAACCCTTTTGGAAATTGTACGCGCCATTTGTCCTACGTATACTTTATCGCAGTCTTGACAGTCGAGTCTATACCCTCTATTTCTAAGCGATCTCTATCCTTCGCTGATCTTAACAAGTCCTTAATTTTTGAATTGGTTCCAAAAACTGTCTTGATGTCTCTTTTTTTGAGCTCTAGCAATTCTGTCCGTAACGTTTTGAATAAAAGGTAGAAAGGCGATGCCTTTGCACTCAGCTTCTGTACGTTTTTCGGGGCAATCAGATTTCGCTCTTACGATGTGCTGTATCTGTCGCTTTTGGACTCTGCAAAAGTGGTGAAAAAAACTCCTCAAACCTAAATTACTTAGTTAATACTATGTTGTTTTTGAAGGTAGATTTCTGAATTAGGTAAATATTTAGGAGGTGGCGCCACGATTCATTCTCGGCTGGCAGGTGTCACTCTTCGAAATAGCTCAGGTCAATTTCAGTCAGAATCCGCGAAGCCGATTTTTTCCAAAACACGATGTTCAATTTATTAATTATGTCAATTTTTAGACCTTTCCGTCGAAACTAAAGAGAAAAAAATTGATGAAGTTTACAAAATTATTTTCATTTAAAAATGCTTTATAATAATTGCTATCGTCATTGACTTGCTGCCTTTTCTATGTAATGGAATGGATGGAGCGATCAATTAGCAATAGTAGCGTACAAAATATATTTTTGAAAAGTCATACGATGAACTAAAGTAATGCTGGATACACTGTTTTACACCCGAATGAAACATGTTATTTTCTCTTCAAAATTATCCAACTGGCAACTGTGGCAAAATGTAGGTGATCAATGAAAGCGAGCATTAAAATAGCAATTTGAATTTCACTTATCTATTTATTTACATTGATAAAAATGAAGCAGAAAGATATATAGATATTATAATTCGACATTATTTTAAAACTCCATCTGCCTACATGTTTACACGCAGTTAAGTTAAAGGGACCTTATAAAAAAGTGTAGAAAATTTTTGAACATTCAAAAAATCTTTCATAATTGAGTACACTAAGATTTCACAACAGCGATAATAAATAAACCATGAAAAAACAATTACATCCTTTTGTAATTCGATCTTATTCATACAAAATACGAAGTCAGATAGATATAATCGTCAGTCGTCACTCTCCAGCAAAATCCAATAAACCGAGCAATTTATTTCGTTACAGAGAATTTACGATATTATATGGAGTGCGGTGAGAGACTTAAAGAAAATAAATTAATGTAGGCACGTGTTTAAGTAGGAAAACGACTTTTTCGAATTCTACATATTTACAAAATATGACTAGGTACTTATACATATTTACTATTATTTACTATTATCTGTCTGCATTAATTTTGGGCTTTTGTATCTTGTCCCTTATTCTGCAAACATCTTAAACTGTTAAAAATTGACAACTTTTCATTCAATGTTAAATAGATTAATTAATATTCCATTATCTGTTAATAATTTTAATATTGAATTAAAAATTATTAAACAGATCGCGTTTAATAATGGTTATGATAAAAAATTAATTGATATTATGTTAAATAAAAAGTACGAGAATTTTTTTTTTAAATCTTTTGTTTACCCTTCAATTTGTGATTCTGATAAACAATGGAGGAAAATTATATTTATAAATAATGAAATTTCTAATTCAATAGTTAAAAATATTTCAAATGTTATTCAACCAGCTTTTTATACTAATAATAAATTAAAAAAATACATATTAAATAATAAAGATAAGGATAATTTTTTAAATAAATGTTTATAAAAGTGTTTATAAATTAATTTGTAATGATTGTGATTATTTTTATATAGGAAAAACGTGTAGAAATTTTGAAATTAGAATTAAAGAACACTTAACATGTTTAAATAGTAATAATTATTCTGAATTTTCTAACCATCTTTTGGCTACGGGTCATTCTTTTGATATTAATAAGGGTTTACAAATTTTACATACAAATTATACAGAATCACAATTTGATAAATTAGAAATTTTGGAAATAAGAAAGAGTTTAAATAGTAAATTGAATATTATAAATAATCAGGTCCTTTTTGCAAATAGTTATCTTTTAAATTTATTTTCATATTAATTAGGTACTTTTTTTATATTATTATTTTCCATATATAACTTTTGATTTATACTTCGATTTTTAAATATTATTTTTGTTTTCCTGATGAAGAAGCCATTGGCTTTGAAACATGTTGATTTTTTTCAATAAATAAGTGGTTTAAACAAAGTTAATTTATATTAATTACAATTTTGTTACCACAAAATAAATTTGCTACATTTGAAGAAGATGTTCTATGATCATTTGCGAATATCTGAGCGGTTTGTTTCTTTGTCTTATTGGTCTTGTTTTACCTTTAGCAGCTGTCAGAACTATGATTTGATATTATTTACTATGGTGAGCGAGTCATTTTGTTATAGAGTGAATTAACACAAAGGTTCTTATGGAAATCCAAAAAATAGCTTTTATTTACGATCTACAGATTTTCGTAATAGAATTTTGCAAAAGAGTGCCGACTGTAACCATATTATAATTGCTTCAAAAATGATGCATATAGTGCGTAACATTTCCACTGCCAGTTTCCAAAAATAAGGAATTCGTACGATTTTTTTTAATAAAAGCTATGTATATGTGTATGGATTATTTTAAAGTAAATATTATTTAATGTGTAGAAATATTATATATGTTACAAAGTGTTCAATTTCGATAATGTATAGATTCTGGTGTACGTATGCACTATGAATTACTGTATATATTATCGAAAGTCAATAAATACACTATACTAGTTAATGTATACAATATCAAAATTGTCTACAACATATACAATATTAGATATTCGAGTCACTTCAAGAATAGAATTTGAATAGAAATATTTTATTTTTCCGCTATCAAGCTATACAGACCTTTAATTCCAAAAGTTTAATAAATTTATTGGAAGGTAGTAAGTAAGTTCATATGAATATTAACTAAAGTAACAATAAAAAAATATTAAAAAATTAAATAACCAGTCCCCAGACAGCAATTGTATGGTGGTATATGGGAACATTAAGAAGAATAAAAAAATGAAATGAAATAAGTACACATATTCGGCCGTATTCTGAAAATAGTAATAGTGCTGTATCTTGAAAGTTATTGTATAACATTGTAACGCCATAAATTTTGATGTTTTAAGTTTGACAGGTTTGAATTGAATAAATTCAATCAATCAGAAAGCTCTAAAACGTATAAAAACGTTCATTTATTCACAATTTGTGAATAATCACCCCTATCACTTCAATATTATTACAATTTGTTACTCTCGAAACATAAGTAGTTAATTATAAAAATAATATTAAACTCACGTAAAGGTAACAAGGTTAATATTTTTCACTAACTTTAACGAACATCATGAATAATGTCTACAATCTCAACGCCAAATCCGAAAATACATCATAAATGAAAGGAATATTACGAGAAATATATTTTATTTCTTAGAAATTCTAGTTAAGTAAAGCTTATTTCAAATACTACATGCCACTATATCTAGATATTATATATAGAGTTATATATATATATCTATATATAGTAGGATATATTTAGTAGTATAAACAAAATAAGTTTTTCTACGTCAAGTAGTAGTCAGCATATACTCGTATGTTGGAGGTGGACACAAAAATCAATACACAAAGATACAATCAATTAACCGGCAAAGTGGAAACGAAATCTAAAGAATTAAAAAATGTTCAGTATAAAGAAAGAGTTTGAATGTGCGGGACGAACGATACAACTTATTTCATTAAGTGCGCCGGCTTTCTCAGGAGCCAAAACGAAATACTATCACTTCATTCACGCTTCAAGTAACTGGAACCTAATGAGAAAACGGAGTTTTCTGTTTCGCCTGTCAAGGATGTTACAAGAGGGCGCAGCGATGAAATTTAATAAGATGTATTTTATTAAAGAAAGAATTCCAAGTACAGTCCACGATCGCCGATGCTGCCCACACCTGTTCCGACAAAAACTAATTTTATCTTATGAGCCACCCGTGGACCGAGTCAGGGCAGGGGGCCATAATAAAAAGACGTGTCAAAACCACATCTTATTTGTCACGTGTCTTGGGTGATATCTTAGCTCGCTCTCCCATCAAATACCTATCGTTACATGTGAGCAACGTCCGTAAATGTGACCAAATAAATACGATACACATACTCGATACTACGTTAACTACATATTCTTCTCATCATATCAGATTAAATGACACATTACTAACATGTTTCAAAATATTTCCTTTCATATCACAGTAGGTAGATGAAGAATTTTTTACACACATAATAACATACAATACACAGTACACAATAATCCTGACGAAGAGAACATTGTTCTCGAAACATGTAGATTTTTTAATCTAATATAGTGGTGAAAACAAAGTAATTTGTGTTTTATTTTAATTTTTATTTTAAATTAACTTTGTTTAAACCACTTATTTATTGAAAAAAATCGACATGTTTCAAAGCCAATGGCTTCTTCATCAGGAAAACAAAAATAATATTTAAAAATCAAAGTATAGATCAAAATATTAAAAAGTTATATATGGAAAATAATAATATAAAGTACCTAATTAATATGAAAATAAATTTAAAAGATAACTATTTGCAAAAAGGACCTGATTATTTATAATATTCAATTTACTATTTACACTCTTTCTTATTTCTTATTTTTATTTGTTTAAACAAAGTTAATTTATATTAATTATAATTATGTTACCACAAAACCTCTCACGAGTTTTTACCCACATTTAAGTACAGAGTTTCCGTATTTTATACGGTGGTGACCCAATAAAGCACTCTCTATAAATACCAAGTCCCCCACAGTTGTATTAAACACCTGGTTAAAATTCCCGAAAAGTAAGGCTTTATACTTGGAGATCACCTCAATGTAAAAATCTATGATACCGTCAGGAACCAAATTGACTATGTGTTAATAGACCATATATTAAGGAACTCTGTAAAGAGAGTCACCACATACCTTGGTGCGGACATTGTTTTGTTAACTGCCGATATTGTTTTATGCTTAAAAGAAAAGCCCAAAATTAAAATCAAAATGGATAATTCGAAACTCCATAAAGAAGTGGTCAGAAACAGGGTTTCACAAACTATCAACGATAATATTAGACTACTTCCTTGTGATCCATCGTCAGAAATACAAACACAATAGGATAATCTTAAGACAATAATATGTGAAACTTGTATGATATGATAGAAATTTGAAAGCTAATAAGCAAATTAGAAGGAAGGATTGGATGACTGACCACATTTTGAACTTGAAGGATGAGAGACGTAAACATAACGAGACACAATATAAAAACTTAGAACGGATTAAGTCACAGTGTGGAGAACTAAAGTCTTACAGACGTAGTCATGATGCATTCAAACTACACAAAAAAGTGAAGGAAATAACAGGCACTTCTAGAAGAATCACTCCATCATTTTAAGTTGACGAGTCAAATAAAATTTATTGGGTGAAAAAAACACTGACGATTGATCATTAGTTTTTAACAATAATAACTAATGATCAATTGCACGGACTATCGATTTTAAAATCAGAAATTCTTCATGCGAAACAGACTTCAGACAATAAAAAAGTGTGTGGACCAGACGATATTCCAGTTGCGGTGCTGAAGCTCATTAGTAATGATAATGTTGACTACCTGTTGAAGTTATTTAACTCTATACATAACACAGGGAATATACCCCAATATTGGCTAAAATCCACCTTCGTGACATTGCTTAAAAACACCCTAAGAAGTGCAGTGATTATATATTAATAAGCCGGATGAATCATGTCCTTAAATTATTCCATAAAATAATACATACCAGGATAAGCAATAAGTGCGAACGGTACTTGGATGATACTCAGTTTTTTATTTATTTATTTTATATAAAATAAAATAGAATAACTACAGTTTGGCTTCAGAAAAGCGTTTAGGACACGTGAAGCATTATTGCCCGTCGACAAAATATTGCAAAGTATCGTGATCAAAGAAAGGAAGTCTTTGCTTGTTTTATAGACTTAGAAAAGGCATTTGACACGGTAAAACATGCTGACCTATTGAAAATGTTTGCGGATTGTAACACCAAAGACCAGATCTTCATCAAAAACCTATATTGGTTCCAAACAGCAGAAAATAGATATGGGAATGAGAGATCTAATGCAATCGCTATTCAGCGTGGAGTAAGAGAAGGTTGTATCCTGCCCACACTACTGTTTAATCTCTATTTCAACTATGTCTTTAAAAGAGTCCTAAGTAATACTGAGAAGGATCTCAGGACCAACGGAGTTGTGATTAATAACACAAAATACGCAGATGATACTGCATTACTAGCTGACCGTATCAATGACCTCCAAGACCTATTAAACCTAGTTAATGATGCTGATGAGCAAGTGGGCCTAACAATCAACGTCAATAAAACTAAATGGGTGACATTTGGACGACTAGATCACTCTGGATCAGTAATACAGTGAAATGGTTGCAATGTCGAAAAGTTGGAAAGGTTTAGATACCTCGGCAGTATTCTCAACGAGACTCTTGACCTAGAGGTTAAGTGCAGAATTGATGCAGCAAGAAATGCATTTAGTAAAATAAAATCCCTCTTCTGCAATGACGATATCAATTTAAAACTAAGGTAGAGAATGTTAAAATATTATGTGTGGTCGGTATTGCTGTACGAATGTGAGACATGGACTTTGAAAGTAAATACCATGAAAAAGTTAGAGGCTTTTGAAATGTGGCTTCCCCGGAGAATGCTCAAAGGCCCATGGACCGTCATGTTTACCAATACAAAAATTCTCAGGCGGGCTAGAGCAGATAGAGAACTGCTCTCATTAGTAAAAGTCAGAAAAATTTCATATCTGTGTCACATACTGCGAGGGGAGAAATATCACATGCTACAACTAATCTTAAAAGGCAATACAGAGGGTCGCCGAAGGGCTGGTAAGAGACAGATGTCTTGGCTGCGAAACATATGAGAGTGGACTGGTAGAAGGTGGAGGAACTATTCCGGGCAGCGTAGGACAGAGACCTTCACTAAAGTGATCGCCAACGTCGAGGGGACCTGTTAGAGCATACAAAGAATAGAAGAAAAATTGGTAACTTGTCAGTGGTGAAAACCTAACTGGCTCTGCTCTAGGTAAGGTAGGTGGATGCCATAAAGAGAGCCGGTTTTTCCGAAATATGAATAATAAATCCCTTACACGGCAGGAAACTTATTTATATCAACCTAATAAATCAAATGTAAAGAGAAAGCTTATCTTTCTGCAATACACCAGCCCCGCGTACCACATATTCCTTAATAGTACTGACGGATTAGCGGGCCAACTTATCGAATACAAAGATATTATTCAGATGGCGGGAAACATTGTGAACAATGAGTAGTTCGGTCGGTTCAAGCAACGAGCGGTGGTAACCGTAATTGTAAACGGATAGTACGTAGTTAACTCCAAACTGTAATTAAACCGAGACCAGACGTTCGTCAAACTTTGACGTGTATTCGCACAAAGCGGGGAACTTGACTAACTAAATAGACAGATATTCAATATGCCTAATCAAAGTTACTCTGGCGTACGAGGTGGGGCCGTACTTCATCAATTTTATGCTAATAAGGTTACGCAACGAGTGCGACGGATGATGATGAATGATGAATATCAATATGATTACTTCAAGAATGATGTATAACGTTAAAATGGAATTATCGCAACGTTACGGGATTTTTTAAAATGAGTCTTTAAGAAAGGCAAGAACGAGGGTCAGAATTTTCGGCAACACAGCTAACCACAGGGATAGCGAAAAATGTATAAAGAAAAAAGAACGACAAGATGGCTGAGGAAAACATTCAGAGCAGTTTCTGGAGCGGAACTAATTCAGAAGGTATCAAGAAGCAAAATATATGGCACAGGAGATGGATCAGAAAGAGATTTTTCAAACATGTTTGAAAGTTAACAGATCATCTTTCTCTTATTCTGTGCCTCTGTCTGAGGTCTGCTTCTGCAGCGCGGAATGCTTGCCTCCGTTCATTACGACTCTTGCGACGATCTCGCGGGCTTTGCTTGCTGCGACGCAAAGCGAGCGAGGCTTTGATCGTTCCTCGAACTCGGGTTGTCCACCTTTTTGGAGATTGATCGTTTCGTTTCCAGAATAGTTGAAAACATTAGGAAGGTTACAAATATTGTTTAGTATATGTTGAACGCTTAAATGAGAAAAGGGTTTGTGAATACAATATAGAGGCGAGTACATTACGTACGGTAAACGATATAATTACGTTTTTATCAAGCACAATCCCTTTAAAGGAAATAAATCTATATCTTATTTGTTCTATCTTATTCTAATTATTATTATTATTTTATTTTATTTTATATATATACAATGAAGAACCTTATTATTAATTTACATTACATGTCTAGAATATTAAGTGATATTTCCTTCTTTCATATCAACCTGATCCATGCATACTCTTCCACACATAAAGGCCCCTTCGACGTCCCATACCGTTTTCGTTTCTTTCGACACCGACCGTTCTCTCTGTTTGTCCCCCACCTGGACCCTAGGTCCACGTGGTTTCTATATCTCTTAACAAACAATTAATAAATAATCCATAGACAATATCCGGTTATGTACGCGCGCAAATAACTGAAATATTTATAAAAAAAATAATTTTGACACGAGTCGACGTTTCCATGCTGCAATAGATAAAATAATTGTGGAGTACTAGGGTAACGCCAGAACAGAATTACGCCATACTTGTCATGGAGCGTTTAGATAAAATATTACGGCTCCAAAAACTATACATAATTATCTATTCTCACTGGTTTTCGGTATTTTAAGTATCACCTTGACCCCTATTAGATGACTTTGTACACTCTGTTAATCGTGACGGGATGAATATTATATATATATAATAAAAGTATTAATATTATTCTAAAGGTTGGTAAAAATCCGTTTCACACACAAATACTAATTTCATCATCCAATATCCAACGTATCAAATATTAAATTAAAGCCAATGCTTCCGTAACGAATGATAGAAGTATTGACTTTTAATACACTTTGCCATCTCTCGTAGAAATATTGTTATCTCGAGAATAGGGGATCATGCGTTTTTTGCATATCAACTGCTTGGTGTCAACTTCAATGCCAAGTTTGAAAATATTCATATTTGGGAATTGTACAAAAGTGAGTAAATAAATTCAAATTTTTTTTTTGTTTTTATTTATAGAAAATTCCTGAACTCATTAATGTAAATAAAAATAAAATCAGGACATAAAATACTGTATATGAATATAATATCGACTGCTTAGTATAAAATCGGTCTAACTACAAAAAAATCATGTAGGTATGTGGTATCAAAACATTACAAAAATATCGGTTAGGTAGGTATGTGAATATATATTATTTTGTGCGTGCCTTTATTTTAATATTTTAAACAAATAAACTAAAAAAAAATCTCAAAGATGGGAAGATTTGAATACGCTGTAACGCCGAACACACTGGCTGCCTTTTCCATGTAATGGAATGGATGGAGCGATCAATTAGCAATAGTAGCGTACAAAATATATTTTTGAAAAGTCATACGATGAACTAAAATAATGGATACACTGTTTTACACCCGAATGAAACGTGTTATTTTCTTTTCAAAATTATCCAACTAGCAACGACAATGTAGGTGATCAATGAAAGCGAGCATTAAAATAGCAATTTGAATTTCACTTATCTATTTATTTACATTGATAAAAATGAAGCAGAAAGATATATAGATATTATAATTCGACGTTATTTTAAAACTGTATCTGCCTACATGTTTACACGCAGTTAAGTTAAAGGGACCTTATAAAAAAATGAAGAAAATTTTTGAACATTCAAAAAATCTTTCATAATTGAGTACACTAAAATTTCACAACAGCGATAATAAATAAACCATGAAAAAACAGTTACATCCTTTTGTAATTCGATCTTATTTATACAAAATACGAAGTCAGATAGATATAATCGTCAGTCGTCACTCTCCAGCAAAATCCAATAAACCGAGCAATTTATTTCGTTACAGAGAATTTACGATATTATATGGAGTGCGGTGAGAAACTTGAAGAAAATAAATTAATGTAGGCACGTGTTTAAGTAGGAAAACGACTTTTTCGAATTCTACATATTTACAAAATATGACTAGGTACTTATTTACAATAGTCTGCTTTAATTTTGGGCTTTTGTATCTTGTCCCTTATTCTGCAAACATCTTAAACTGTTAAAAATTGACAACTTTTCATTCAATGTTAAATAGATTAATTAATATTCCATTAACTGTTGATAATTTTAATATTGAATTAAAAATTATTAAACAGATCGCGTTTAATAATGGTTATGATAAAAAATTAATTGATATTATGTTAAATAAAAAGTACAAGAAATTTTTTTTAAAATCTTTTGTTTACCCTTCAATTTGTGATTCTGATAAACATTGGAGGAAAATTATATTTATAAATAATGAAATTTCTAATTCAATAGTTAAAAATATTTCAAATGTTATTCAACCAGCTTTTTATACTAATAATAAATTAAAAAAATACATATTAAATAATAAAGATAAGGATAATTTTTTTAAAAAATCGGGTGTTTATAAATTAATTTGTAATGATTGTGATTATTTTTATATAGGAAAAACGTGTAGAAATTTTGAAATTAGAATTAAAGAACACTTAAATGTTTAAATAGTAATAATTATTCTGAATTTGCTAACCATCTTTTGGCTACGGGTCATTCTTTTGATATTAATAAGGGTTTACAAATTTTACATACAAATTATACAGAATCACAATTTGATAAATTAGAAATTTTGGAAATAAGAAAGAGTGTAAATAGTAAATTGAATATTATAAATAATCAGGTCCTTTTTGCAAATAGTTATCTTTTAAATTTATTTTCATATTAATTAGGTACTTTATATTATTATTTTCCATATATAACTTTTTAATATTTTGATCTATACTTCGATTTTTAAATATTATTTTTGTTTTCCTGATGAAGAAGCCATTGGCTTTGAAACATGTTGATTTTTTTCAATAAATAAGTGGTTTAAACAAAGTTAATTTATATTAATTATAATTATGTTACCACAAAATAAATTTGCTACATTTGAAGAAGATGTTCTATGAACATTTGCGAATATCTGAACGGTTTGTTTCTTTGTCTTATTGGTCTTGTTTTACCTTTAGCAGCTGTCAGAACTATGATTTGATATTATTTACTATGGTGAGCGAGACATTTTATTATAGAGTGAATTAACACAAAGGTTCTTATGGAAATCCAAAAAATAGCTTTTATTTACGATCTACAGTTTTTCGTAATAGAATTTTGCAAAAGAGTGCCGACTGTAACCATATTATAATTGCTTCAAAAATGATGCATATAGTGCGTAACATTTCCACTGCCAGTTTCCAAAAATAAGGAATTCGTACGATTTTTTTTTAATAGAAGCTATGTATATATGTATGGATTATTTTAAAGTAAATATTATTTAATGTGTAGAAATATTATATATGTTACAAAGTGTTCAATTTCGATAATGTATAGATTCTGGTGTACGTATGCACTATGAATTACTGTATATATTATCGAAAGTCAATAAATACACTATACTAGTTAATGTATACAATATCAAAATTGTCTACAACATATACAATATTAGATATTCGAGTCACTTCAAGAATAGAATTTAATAAAAGAAATTGACACTTTTCTTTCCTTAAATATTTTATTTTTCCGCTATCAAGCTATACAGACCTTTAATTCCAAAAGTTTAATAAATTTATTGGAAGGTAGTAAGTAAGTTCATATGAATATTAACTAAAGTAACAATAAAAAAATATTAAAAAATTAAACAACCAGTCCCCAGACAGCAATTGTATGGTGGTATATGGGAACATTAAGAAGAATAAAAAAATGAAATGAAGTAGGTACACATATTCGGCCGTATTCTGAAAATAGTAATAGTGCTGTATGTTGACAGTTATTGTATAACATTGTAACGCCATAAATTTTGATGTTTTAAGTTTGACAGGTTTGAATTGAATAAATTCAATCAATCAGAAAGCTCTAAAACGTATAAAAACGTTCATTTATTCACAATTTGTGAATAATCACCCCTATCACTTCAATGCATTACCACAGCCCTGAAATTTTGTCCTTAATAATGTTCCATGTACCCAGTCGAACTACTCGAGTGCCGACGCCTTTTTACTGTGACAATACTAGAACAAATGCTCACTACAACTCGCTAGTACCTAGAATAAACAGGTTAGGTAACAATTATACAAACATAGCGGACGTGTTTGGTTCTGGCCTGTCACAGTATAGGGGCGCGATACTGAGAGCGCTTCATTCCGCCATAATGTAAATTATATACACTTTCTTTTTTTTTGTTTTTCTCTCTGTTTATATTATTTTTGCAAATAACTGTTATATACCTACATATGTAAAAGCCTATTTAGGCGTAAATGAATGAATAAATAAATATTATTACAATTTGTTACTCTCGAAACATAAGTAGTAAATTATAAAAATAATATTAAACTCACGTAAAGGTAACAAGGTTAATATTTTTCACTAACTTTAACGAACATCATGAATAATGTCTACAATCTCAACGCCAAATCCGAAAATAAATCATAAATGAAAGGAATATTACGAGAAATATATTTTATTTCTTAGAAATTCTAGTTAAGTAAAGCTTATTTCAAATACTACATGCCACTACTATATATATATATATATATATTATTAACAAAAAAATAAGTTTTTCTACGGAATATTACGAGAAATATATTTTATTTCTTAGAAATTCTAGTTAAGTAAAGCTTATTTCAAATACTACATGCCACTACTATATATATATATATATATATACATATATATATATATATATTATTAACAAAAAAATAAGTTTTTCTACGTCAAGTAGTAGTCATCAGCATATACTCGTATGTTGGAGGTGGACACAAAAATCAATACACAAAGATACAATCAATTAACCGGCAAAGTGGAAACGAAATCTAAAGAATTGAATACAATACGATACGTATTAAATATGAACTCTAAACGTGCGCGTAAGTATTATATACAAAACAAAGAAAAATTTAATTTAAAAAATGTTTAGTATAAAGAAAGAGTTTGAATGTGCGGGACGAACGATACAACTTATTTCATTAAGTGCGCCGGCTTTCTCAGGAGCCAAAACGAAATACTATCACTTCATTCACGCTTCAAGTAACTGGAAGTTAATGAGAAAACGGAGTTTTCTGTTTCGCCTGTCAAGGATGTTACAAGAGGGCGCAGCGATGAAATTTAATAAGATGTATTTTATTAAAGAAAGAATTCCAAGCACAGTCCACGATCGCCGAATGCTGCCCACACCTGTTCCGACAAAAACTAATTTTATCTTATGAGCCACCCGTGGACCGAGTCAGGGCAGGGGGCCATAATAAAAAGACGTGTCAAAACCATATCTTATTTGTCACGTGTCTCGGGTGATATCTTAGCTCGCTCTCCCATCAAATACCTATCGTCACATGTAAGCAACGTCCGCAAATGTGACCAAATAAATACGATACACATACTCGATACTACGTTAACTACATATTCTTCTCATCATATTAGATTAAATGACACATTACTAACATGTTTCAAAATATTTCCTTTCATATCACAGTAGGTAGATGAAGAATTTTTTGTTCAGTGTCTACTTATGTGAAAAAATAATTAAAATAATATGTGGGAAGGCTGATGAGGATGAAGCCGCGGTGTTTGAATAGTATTTATTGAGATTTAACAATGAAAAAGTTACAAGTATAGTAATTACAGTTTCACAAATACATAGATCGAACCTGCCTACGAGTAGTGGTATTAAAATCCATATACATAGAGTCCCTTAAGGACATGCGTTCTAACGCCTCAATTTCGGTACAGCTAAGGATTTGCGATATATTGTGCCCAATGTATTTATTTGAGAAGCATTCAATTTTTTTTCTTCCTCATCCTCATCAAAGAGTTAATAGGTGGGAGAAGAAGACCATTACCTACCTACAAAAAGGAATGAACAATGCTTCTAAAACATGAAATGTCTCCTTAGAAATAACATTTTAAAATGTCAAAAGTAAATGTAATAAGTTTTCATTTCTTTCTTTCTTCACGGTGTACTATATACAAAACATACACGTGGCATTAACCATAGTTTGAACTTTTTCTTAAATATACGAGTAGATATATGCCAATAAAACAATACTGTCTGTCGTTTAAAGTTGTCATTGTTTTCATTACTTTCTGCCTCCTTTACTACAGTAGAAACACAAAGCAACAACATGTTACTTTTCTTTCGAAATCCTCATTAGTAATGAAATTATTTTACTTTTGACATTTTAAAATAACATTTTAAAATGTCAAAAGTAAATGTAATAAGTTTTCATTTCTTTCTTTCTTCACGGTGTACTATACACAAAACATACACGTGGCATTAACCATAGTTTGAACTTTTTCTTCAATATACAAGTAGGTATATGCCAATAAAACAATACTGTCTGTCGTTTAAAGTTGTCTTTGTTTTCATTACTTTCTGCCTCCTTTACTACAGTAGAAACACAAAGCAACAACATGTTACTTTTCTTCCGAAATCCTCATTAGTAATGAAATTATCTTAAGTAAAATAAAAGTAATTTATTTGAAATAAAAATACACGAAATACACGTCCCATACGTAATTTTATTATTTTATATGTAAGCCGCGCTGTCAAATACTTGGGCCATGAAAATAGGATTAACTTGGCAGCCTCCAGGATCAATTAATCACGAGGCCGAGGTGTCTTTCTTTAAGACGGACAACCGATGTCGTGTTTTTAAACTAATTAATCAATTAACGTTTGAATATATCATAATATTATTTAAAATTTTCAAAAATGTACGTTCAGTCAACTTCGGCACGCCGTGGTTTGTAAATTATCAGAAAAGTCCGATCGGAACGACACAAGTAATAAACGATAGTTTCCAAACACTTCTGTGCGTACGATATAAATAAAGTGAAAAGATAATTCGAAATAATAATAGGTATCTATATCTATAAAACTGAATATTTGTCTGTCTGTCTGTTCTCTACGCAAATCTATACCATTTCAAATCGTTGACTCAAATTTTGCTTACTTATGCTTTAGGACCCAGCGGGTACAAGTCTTTTCATATACCTAACCTTGCAATTGAGTTAGTATGGGTACAGTGCGTAATGCGCGAAACAATGCGCGTATTGCGCACTGTACCCACACAAACTCAATTGCAAGGTTATATATAAAAAGACCTATTACATAGGTGACATTAACCCCCTCCCATTTTACCCCTGATATATATCCTCTTCCCCCTTTAACCTATCCCCTTCCCCAGATTTATTTTCTGTACAAATCTACACCGCTTGACCGATTGGTCCAAATTTTGCATACATATTCCCGACGGAAAAAATAGGCCACATTTCTTAAGACATTCTATCCATCCCAGCCTTGATTAAATGGAAACATTGTTTTAATTAGAGGCAAAACAATAGAACCTTCGTATAAAATGTTGGTTAGGTTTTAGTGAAAAGCTGGGACAAAAAAATTCATAATGTCGATGGAGGGGAAGGGGTGAAAGAGGAGAGGGGAAATGTAGCCTATGTTACCTGCCGAGTCCTCAAGAATAAGTTCCCAAATTTTAAGTCCGACCGGTCAAACGGTACAGTTTTGCATCGAAAATATATTAGCGGAGGAGAAGGGGTAAAAGAATAGGGAGGAAATGTCGCTGAATCGAATCGGATGAACGGTATAGATTTGAATAGAGAACTGACAGACAGACAGACGGACAATGAGTTTTAAAGATTGCCATTTTTTCTCTTGCCGTTTCATCATCTGCCACATTGGGCACGCGTGCCGTAAGTTGGCCGCCCGCGTGCCAATGTCATTTACTCGGCCTAAGTAGATTACTTGCTTCACAAATTCGAGCTTTGTGAATACAAAATTGTGTTGTCGGCGGTAGGCTTTTAGGTTATCTTTGTGAATTTCTCCGATAAAAATAAAGTGGCTTTATAAAATACCTTTAGCGGGAGCGCTTGAAGAAAATCGAAGGTTATTTCTAAAAGGTTTGCGTTAAATAGACTTTGGGAGCGAATATTCCAAATTGGTGCTCGGTATAAAATAGCGTTCTTTATGTGCGCGGAGCTTTGAAATAATTATATCTCGTATCGCGCGGTCGAGCATTTATTTACAAAGGGCCGCAAACGTACGACTCGAGGAAATTAAATGTTCATTCTGGAACTTCGGACAATGGACAGTAGTCACGTGTTACCGGTGGGCAATAAAATGGCTTAACACCTTTTATAGTCACAAAAAATAAATATTTAAAATAATGAATTAATATAAAATTTACCTTTTTACATTTTATGCATGTTTTTAAAAACTAACCCCTTGAAGTTCCTTTCTATCCCGAACGGGTTTATATATTCCTTGTATCCTATATAACCCTTCCGGATACAAATTAGTTGTATTTCTTTCTTGAGTAACATAAATTACAACTCAATCTAAATCCCTAGAAATGCCGGGGACTGATATAATATATCTTGTGCATTAGTTAAAACTGACTAAATCTTTAAAAAATAAAGCAAATGAAGTTTTACGTAGAACCCCCCCTCGACCATTTTGGCACTCTACGACCGACAGATGTGTATTCTAGACATCACGAGGAATCCATCGATACCAGTCGTAGGTATTTAGAAGAGTTGCAGATAGAATGCTCTAGAACATAGAGTTCTAGAGCACTTTTGCTTAGAAGTGACCCAGTCTACAATGAATACTGGTTGTCTGAAAGACTGTTTGATTGACATAAAAAATATAATATAGAAATGATGTTATTACAGATTTTTATGTTATCTGAGAGTTAATATATTTTTCTACATATAAATCATAAATAATAATATCAAATAAACATAGTTACGCACAGAAGGGCATGAAAGTTATCGTTTCACACTTTTTTCGTCCTCATCGTCGGTTCGCAATCCACGGTGTCCCGAAGTCGATTGAGCGCACCAACACGCTCACGTAACCCCTTAGTAGTGCGGCTGATGCATCGATGAAATCTTACGTCTGTCCTCAATCTACCGACATTATTAACTTCAAAGTGCGTCATAAACTTTCTGAAATATAAGCATTTAAAGTCTGACCTTTTTCTTTATGGTTAGAATTTTTATCATACCTTCCACACCTCGAAACAATTTATAACTAGTCACTTTAACTAAACTTCTTTAGAATTTTCTTATTGAAAACCTTATTTTCTGTCCTTGCGCGCGAAAATTTCCAGACCCCCCACTCTATTTTGTTCAATTTCTATTCACGTTCTATTCATCAACCGCCAACCCTTCCCTTTAAATCCCTAATCTTCACGGTTCCCTCGCGAGCGTTTTTTCAACTCTCCTTCTGTCCTGTACCCTGGAGACTTCTGCCACTCTTAATAAGTTAACCATTTTGGATGAAAAAGGATAATGAGCTCTAATATTTGTTGAAACAAAAGCCCAGTTTTAAATCTAAGATCTCTGAATTGAGAGTGAATATATTATGTAGGCGATGGATCGGGCAGTCAAGGAGGATTCTTAAAGTTCGTAATGTGATTGTGAAGTATTTGAGAGACCTTGTGAAAAGGAACAGTTCGGGAAAATAATTGCAATTAATATTTTATCTGATTTATATAAAACAGAAAAATATATGTTTGAAGGATGTTTCTAGAACTAATAAAACTATAAAATATTTATGTATGTAAAATATATAATGAACACATTAATTAGCGAAAAAAACAATACACGAAATCGGGAGAAACTGACTTTGTAGCCAGAGCCAAAATTTTAAAATTGAAAGAATTCTTCTAAAACATAAATATGTTTGCAAAAGCAGTCATCAATTGAAAAACTATCAGATAAACATTTTCAAATACGTCAGCTTCTATTTTTGTCAGTCAAGAGGCGGTTTTGTTTCGATATCTCACATAAATTTTCTCAAGTAAACGCGTCACGGTTGGACATTCGCGGGCTGGGGTGTAATTGATGAGAGTGTTGTGAGGGGGTATTTAGTATATCTGTTGACGCTACCGAGGAAAACCTACACTTTTCTATAAAACAAAATACCACCATTTGAACGTAAAATAGAATTCCGACGATGTTAGAAAAAACCCAAATAAAATTCAATGATCTGTATACTTGGCGAGGTAAACATGAAGAAATATCCTACGCAAGGGTGATATGAAATACATATAATAAGTGCCAGAGATTACGCCGCGTTTTTTTTTTGATAATGAAATCAAATTTTTAAATTTTTTAGAAATAAAGAAATGTTATTTGTATCATTCTAAATTATCTAATTCTTTTTGAATAACTGCAAAATGATTTTGTGGTTATATTATTTATGTTTTTTTGAAACACCTTTTTGATATTGTTGATATTTCAAAAAATTGGTGATAAATAAATAGTGATAAGTGTATTATTGTTAATTATGCTGTCACGAGATGTTAGTATCAGAAGGAATTGCAAGTAGTGGATGATTTTTGCAGTCGATGATTTTGCACCAAAATCGAAAGCTACTAGGACTTTCTATATTTTTTACACTTCAATAGGTCAAGAGGCCCAATTACAGAAGCGAAACACATCACAAAATACTCAGGCTTGAATAAGTCACATAGATTATCTGTGACCTCACTGTAAATCGAACCCGGAACCCTCGGCGTGAGAATCCAGTGTCATGCCCACTGAGCTACGAGGGCCGCCCTGTTGGAACATCTAAGAGAATACGTGTCAGGTATAAATATAATTCAGTCTTGCTTGACATTTGACTCACTCGTCATCACCAGCAACAAAACCGTAGCAAAAATCAGTGTGGCCATCGCGTTGGAAACCGAGTTATATATATCCGGTGAGTACCTACTGACAAGCGAGAATTCTTTCTAGTACTAACGTGAGCGATTTAAATAAAGTTCAAAATTGAATAGAATATTAGAGAAAGTGATTGATGCAATATTTATTTATTTAATATTCATGGAAGACCAACAGCACAACAAAGAAGCATAGAAAACATTGATATAATATAGATGGCCAATTACAGGTCTCCACAAGTATTATGCAAGTACAATTCTGGTACGAACGTAAGCGATTTATATAACGTTCGAAATTGAACAAAATATTCGAGAAAGTGAACGATGCAATAGAAACAGCTTAATAAAAAGTGTTCTTCGGGCGAGTGACTAGACAGTTAATTCGAATTAAGAAATTGGTTAATAGTGTATGAAATATTCTAGAAACATTTAGTTATTGTAAAAACAGTGCTCCGACTAAATTTGTGTCCAGTAACTTTGCGCGTAATAAATTAAAGTTCAAATTGTATTACTGTTTCATACGCCTCCCGCAGCCATGTCCAGTGACAATATTCTAATTCTAATAATATAATAATATGAGTAGCTATTGCAGTAATTATGACTCCAGTGATCCAGTGGTCGGTGGTTCGACCCCCAGTCCAGGATAACAGAAAGTCAGTCCTATTTTCATAGAACAAGCGTTTAACTTAGTTTGAAAAAAGTAAAAATATATTATATCTGTCTGTATCTAAAAAAATAATTTCTAGTTCCTTCTAATTTGTTTCATAAGATTACCATAAAATTATCAAAAATATGAGAAGATTAGTAAATGGATGTAAGTTTTCAACTATTCTGCTAAACTATTTTGTTGTGTAAATTATAATGCTTGTGCGATTTACCAGCAATCCCTGAGAGTATCCTTCACAGTGAAGTAACATGTTTCCCAACCCAAAGATATTAGTGGTTTACGGGGTTACATCCCTTGTACCACTACATTTTCTCCCAGTCCAATGCGCGATTACTGATATAAATCGTCTTGCTTTACGTAATCTCATATAATATACTTTTTTCACCGACATACGTAGACATATTTTCGTCTTGCTTTACGTAATCTTCATATAATATACTTTGTTCACCGACATACGTAGATATGCTTTGCTTTACCTAATCTTCATATAATATACTTTGTTCATCGACATGCGTAGGTATATTTTCGTCTTGCTTTACGTAATCTTCATGTAAGATAATTTGTTTTCATAAGAATCCAAGAGAATATTATTCTGCGTTGCAGCTTTTACTTAATATTCAAATACATGTACAAAATGCTCTGCGACGCATGCTATAAATGAAGGTTCACTTGGGCATCTTATTATATCTTTGTTTTTAGTCACTTATTTCATTATGTAATTACTTCACTACATTCGTTTGATTATATTATTACTCATTATTATTTCATTACATTTACTTTTTCCTTTCCATTGCTACTATTCTTGTCGTTTTCTCTCTCTGAAGAACATATATGAGTAAACCAAATACGCCACAATGACCACTGACCTGTGATTTATCCTTTTCAGCTTCAAAGACAGTCGAACATTGTCTGGTCACAAATTTAATCTTCGTGGCGCCACTTTCTGCAAATAACCGAGAAGTCTTTTTGTTCTTTCACGTCACAAATGACACGCGAAAAGAGTAACTGTTGCAAATGCCGGAAATATATGATTACAATGTTTTACTAATCGATTATAATCCGCTCATTCGCAATGCGAAAAAATGAAGCTCCGGTAGAAGGAAAACGAGAGCAATTGTTTTCTTTCTTCTTTGTAATTCGGAGGCAAAATCCAATTACGTTTCTTCCCGCCGACGCGGGTGCAGAGTCGTTTGAACTCCGGGTGCGCAGGTGGACTAGCGCAAGCTGACTAACGCCGTCTAACGTCGAGTTTCAGCCTCACAGAAGCAGCGTCAATTTTGACATATATTGGAAAAACTCGAAATATGACTCCAGGAAAGGTTATTATATTTTTTAATAGATATTAAATTTATAATCGTTTTGAGAGGTATATTTGTCTATTATATCGCCTTACCAATTTTTATTTTTTCTTCTTAATGTTTGTTTCTAGGACACAGATTCGATTCTGATAACTCATGTTCTTATTCATACATTTTATTAACGTGTGTGTTTTATTTCCATGTAATAAATAAATAAATATTAATTTAACTATAATTTAAAATGTACCGGTAATTTTTAAGGTAAAATATTAAGAGTAATTTCGTAGCGCAGAAAAAGTTGAATTAAGTTCTGTTGCTTACTCAAAACTTAAGTTATTTTTAAGAATTGCCCACCCATAGGAAATGAAATCTAAAAAGTAATAAACATTTGACATTTTAAATGGATAAAATGGAAAATAAAACAAATTATTATTTGGAGAGTGGATACTTCAGATGATGCCCCTAGAGCGGCGACCGAATTTCTATGAACTACGTTGGGGATCAACCCTTCACCTTCTGACTCCCTGCTAGATTACTTTACTTTCTAGTTTGCCCGTATTTCAGTCACGCAATGGAGGGCATATTAAAAAAAGGCAAAGAAAGGGCCGCAACAGTGTGTCCAAGAAATACGTTGGGGCAAAGTCAATGAAAGAAATTGAGACAAAATTACCCTTTTCGGACAAGAAAATTGTCGCATTAATATTGTGGCAATGTTAAATAATAGTCAATATTAATTTTTATCAAATCAAATCTTATTTGTGGCATTTCGAATTTTAAGAATATAGTTTCGTAACGATTAAAACAAATTAAGAAAGTGAAATTTAGAATGTTTTCATAAAATGTATTGAAGATCGTGCCGCTACCTAATTTTTGAGAAAATATTATGGTCGCTTCGAAGAGGAAAAAAGTCTCAATTACAAAAAGGTTTGTAGATGAAATCGGGATTGCTATGGCGAAAAATAGGGAAGAACCAAAGAGAGTCACGATGATTCCTTTCAACCAGTAGCAGATTGACAATGGCTGACGAATATGATGGTGTAGGGGAGACCGTATAGTTATGGGACACTTAAGACATTTTTTTTCTTTGATTGAGTACTTAAATTCCAGGAAATGAAACTGTGCTTTGAAATAAATACCATCTATTTAATCATTTTATAAGTTTTTAAAAAAACAGTTGTTTTTTTTAAATATCAGTTAAAGTAATTTGGAAATAAATAAATTGTAATTTTATAGCAAAAAGCACAGTTATTGGACAAATTTTTCAGTTATTGGACACCGAAATTACAGTTATTGGACAAGCAACAAAAATGAAAGAGAAATGCAAGTTTAATTTGTTTTCCAAATTAAATCATACACTATTAGTTTCGTCGTTTATCTACTGGTTAATCACTTTGGTCTCCATTATCATCAGTTTCCATATTGTAACAAACACGACATACACATAAGTTATCAGGGATATGAATTGCATGGCTTTTTGGAATGCATCTTGCATGGAAAAATTATTTCCATTGTGAATATTCGACTTTTTTCTTCATTTTGATTGTCATTTCACATATTATAGAAATGAAAATCTATTCTTCATTTTGATTATCATTTCACATTTTGAATTTAGTCGTAACTGTACTCTTTCCTGTTGCATTAAATAATTTTGAATTTAACCGCAAGTTGTGCTTCTTTATCATGTAATATTTTTTTTTTTATATATTTTTCTCTCTGTGCATAATTTTGCATTTTTCCGATGTTATGTGAAAAGGGAATCCTTCTGTCTGTTTTTTGCCCTTTTCTTTTGGAGTTCCAGGCCACGTCAAATAATTTCCGATCACATCTTTAATAATATTCAGAGCAGGTAGGTGGTTAATTTATTATTATTGACTTATTAATATTCACATTTAGTGAAACCGAAATTAGTTTCCAATATTGTTCATGATGTTAATTGTTGAATAGTCTCTGATATTTAAAATGTAGTTGATGTAGTTGGGTTTGATATTGTACATATTTAAAATTGATGGCAAACTGTCTGATATTCCATCAACAATAGTATCATCATATTCAACAAGTTAATCTATAATCGTAAAAGAACGAAAAATTCCTCTACTTTTTCACTACCACTATTTAATACATATGACTTTTCATATGATATGATATTTTTGAAAAGCTTAATCAATTTTGACCCTACAATATTTTCGAAAATTTCGCTTGTCATTGTTTTCGTAGAAATCATCGATACATCCTTAGGCTCCGTGTTTGATTTTGCCAAACATTTTATAAAATCAAGATTATTTGGGTTAAATGGAGACAATCCGCATACCCAAAAGCTATTCATAAGAGTATCTTCTTTACTGCTGTAGTAAATAACTTCTTTTAGCACAGGAGTAAAGGAAAGTTTTGTCATTGATTGGTGTAGGTACCATTCCCTTACCAATTTTCGCTAAGCGAATTTAAGGCCTAAAAACTGTAACATCGGCTGTTACAAGATTTTCGTTGAATTTGGATAAAGAATCAAATGTATTTTAAGCTCAGAGAAAAGTTGACTTAGCTGGTATGTTTAGTCGATTTTATGAAAACCATAACTGTTATATTATCTTTTAAAGAAAACTTTCTATGTCGTACACATTTCTTGATCCCTTTTCCACTAAAACTTTCCCAATGATGGACACATTTGGAAATTGGCCTCATCTCCATTGAAAATTCTGGAGGCATCCTCAATAACATCTTCTAATTTTTCTTCTTTAATACAGGCATTAATCTCCGCGAACCAGCACAATTAAATCTTTTATACTGATACAAGAACATAGTCATAAGTTTGCTTATTCTCTGTACTAATTTAACATTTCTTTTCACAAAAAAATTGTACCATCCGTCCCGGGTCGGTTATTTTTAAAGAGATTCTTTCATGGGATCTTTTGCAGAAAATTACGAACACTGCTAAGAACATCTTTTTTACAGGGAAATCCCCTTTTAGCTAAATATGTTACCCAATGTAATAGCATTTCTCTTCAATTGGACCACCTTTGTTCTTCACTTGATTTTTAGTCTAAAAGTGAAAATTAGTTCTTGGAATATCACATTTCGAAGCAAATTCACGCAATGCACTCCCCCCTTCCTTAAAGCATTTTAATGTTTTTTTTTATCACTAATATTTAACTTATACATATAATATATATATATTATATAGTATATATCTATATATATAGTAATATTATAGAATATATATATATATATATTATATAAAACATAGTTATTGGACGGCCGTCCAATAATAGAAAAAATGTATTTGGCGGGTATAGTTATTAGACACCTTCTAAAAAAATACTTACATTACATTTATTGTTTTAAAATCAACAACATATTGTAATGGAATTCATATACTGATATACTAATTAACATTAACAATTAAACTAATTCATAATAACCTCTAATAAATGTATTATCTCTTGTGAATTCCTTAACAAATTCCGTGTCCACTAAGAAACTTGTCATCATATGTCAGAAATATTTTATTTTAAACATTGTCGTTATGCGGTCGGTAAAGATGATATTATTAATGGTTAGTACATTGTAGGGTGACTTCTATTTAAAATATTCATAACTTTTTACCAAAGGATATGCTTATTTTTGCCACATTACTACCAACTTGTCCAATAACTGTCGGTGTCCAATAACTGTCTGGTTTCCCCTACTATATATAATTTAAAACAAAAAACTGAAATTGAAATAGTCACACATATCGTTTCGTGAAAGCACTCAACTTGTTTTTCGGGAATTTTGTTTATCAACTAACATATTCACGATACTGAGGTATTACTTAAGTATTCTGTACCTATTTAACTATTTAAAAATAATATTTCAATCGTGAAAAGAGGCGCATGTATGTACACGTATGAGACTTTCATAAAAATAGTTCAATTTTAATTAATGCTTATTAATACTGCTGATCTTAATAAAATTATTAAACAAAATGAAAAAAATAATAAAACCTTCTTAAATATGTATGATCAATTAAAAGGTATTGCATATTTCAAATACATGTATAATGCCACCCTCCCATATTACGTTTGTTCTCTCTTCTTACGAATGCACAAAGATATGAATATCCGAAATAATGTCCTTGTTTACTACAATCCGTCCGCGTACATCTCAAAAATTTATCGGAAATTTTCTAATGCTATTTAAACGAATTATTTTTGTTCGGGAAAGCGTCCAATAAATCTCATTTGTATTGTTGATATTTAAAGCGATCGCTTTGTGGTTGGGCACAATAATTATTTTTTAAAAAACTATTTTTTTGTGCTGTCCTGACGAAGCTGGTAACGAAATCGGTCGACGAGACATAAAAAATAATCAAAGTGGTATGTACAAAGTTTGGTAGTTTTTTGATTAATAAAAATATCGATGTACTGTTTCTAAACCCATATACTTAAGTTTTTTAAACTTTTCAGCGGAGAGATAAAAATAGTAATATTTCATTATTTGTATGCTGCAGTATATTCTTGTGCTCGTCTGTGAAACTAAATTTTTATTTGATAATCTCACCTGGTAAACAGACAAAAAGAAATGACCGGTGATCCTGAATTCATATTAGCTGTGAACACAAATAATATAAGAGTTATCGAAAAATACGTTTTTATAATTTCTCTAGCGAAATTTTTTTATTTTTGAATGATATAGAGTTGTAATGAGGTTCAGGTATTGGATTTAGAAACAGGCCGACGATATTCTTTATTGTTTGGAAATAAAATGTGAACAAGTATATGTAAAATATGTGACAGTGAATAGCATTATGACTTTGTTTAAATAATAATATACCAAACATTAAATAATATAGGATAGGTTATTGGAGGGTAAAAGCGAGTAATTGTAATGTGTACATTTTGCAAAAGAGGACAAGTAATTACTGTCGATCACGAATACGAAGCTGAGACCACGGCAAGGTTAATTTACTAAACCTTATCACACGATAATTTTGTTATAAAATAGATAGCGGGCTGATGAGCCCTCGGAACGCCACCCTGAATAAATTATACGTACTTCATAATTAGTTGGAGAACTTGACAGCCTCTGCACAGCTTCCACCCTTTCGGCCAGGATGAGGAGTAAAGCCAACACGCGCTGCTGTGTCGTGTATGACCCGGCCACGTTTTAAATCCAATACGTCATCTTGTCGAACGCTGGGATCCTGGGGTGAGGCGGCTAACGGATGATCCTCGTGAAGGAAAAGGCTAATCCATTACTCTGGTCTAGCATGACAGCACGGAGTATAGAATAAATGTATACTTTAAGTCCAACCAATTAATTAATATTACGAAACTATCAAAAATTTAATAACGAAGAGGGTATCTTAATTACACGAATTTTCATCTCCAGCGTCTTTGATTTGGTCAGACCATCGAGTTGGTCATACAACTTTTCTCTGGCCTTCCACCTTTCCAGTCACTACCAGCTTCTTCAGTCTATCGTCTTCTCCGGTTACTCCGTGTCAGAAAATTTGAAGGAATCGTTTCAGTGCATGTACAGCCCATAAACAAAGCTAGGTTGTAGCAAATTGAGGGATTCTAAGCCTTCGTCAGAAGCGCCACATTTCAAAGGCGTCGCATTTCCGCCTCTAACTTGCTCTCAATTGCCATGCTTCTTCTCTGTAGAGGCATATGGAAAGTGTCTACGTTTCCACTCCATAGAGGCAAAAGTAAAGAAGAAGAAATAGAGACCTAAAATCTAGGGAGAAGTAAAATAATAATGGCCAAAATTATTAAAAATATTACTGATTACTCAATTATTGAGATTTTCAGTATCAACACGAGTCATCTGAATCAATTTTATGGGTGAATTTGAGCAGTTTTAGATTAGAAGCCATCGGTCAGGGCGCTTCAGATACAAGAGCACCAGACGCCGTAGGGATGACACGGGACAAAGGTCGCGTCACATCATTCGTTATCGTAGGCGAGCGGTTTAGCGAGCCGTGAAGGAATATTTGCGCACTAAATCATGTCGCCCGGGGATTACGTTGCCAAATTTAACGGCGTCAAGGGTCGAGTCTTTGGCAATTAGTTGCGTCACTTTTGTCGCCGGTCAAAAATTTACGCTAAGGCAAACATTTAATGGCAAGTATCTCGAAAGAGAAAGCCAAGAAAAAATAATACAAATATTGTTGGCCTATTTCTAATCCCGCGTAAGTTAGTTTTTACTAAATTATATTTTATTTCAAATTCTAATTACCAGTTTCAATACACCTGTAAAGCGCCCTTGAAGCGTCTCTTACGCAAAAACGGCGCTATATAAATTAACATAAACATATACATAAACATCAATCTTTCAAAGCTAATAATTTGTAAAATTCTAATAACATGTTTTCCGTAATACGTAAATTATTCATATTCACAACTTACTCCAATTCCACGTACCTACTTAAATCTTACTGATCAGTTCAGTTTGTTGACCAATGGTAGTTATCAAAAAAAAACTTACCGATAAATACAATTATTTTTAACAGTATAGTGTGTACTGTGTAAAATAAATATTTGATTTTGAAAAATTTTACTTATGTAGGGTAAGAAATAATAATGAATATATTTTTTTAAAATAGATATATGAAAACGGAAAACGTGTCGCATTTTGTGTCGGGTTTTAAAAATATCTAATTGAACCACATATAATTTATTCTGCGTATCACTTTGAGTCGTGGGCTTTGGATTCACTTTTCTTATTACCTGCAAACAAAGAAAAGGTTATAAACAGAAAAACTAACGAAATACAATACAGATCCAATTAAAACATATTGTTCTTGCAAACACTAAATAGGTAGGAAAACATTTAATTTCGTCAATAACTAACCTTCCTGGCGCATTTCATCATATTCTCGAATCTACTTCGAAAGTCGGTTGGACAGTACGCATTTAGGCGGGAACAAAGCCACAAAACGTTAAATTAATGCTTGCGTAATGCGGCCCACTAGTCTCCTTTCATCTTCTTGTGGACGTATATAGGTAAAATTAAATATATATTTATTGCAACGATGGTGTTAGCTAATCGCATACATGGAACGAATCATCTTTCTATAGCCATAACCTTAATTTACCGCCCCTAAGGAAAGCGATATCATAGTGGCTGGTGGGCGGATAATGTGAGGGCAGATCTGCGAGAGATAGGTAAGTGTCTATGAGTTTGGAATACAAAGGCGTTCCCAAGGGATTATTGTTGCCCTACTATGACTGCGGTTATTGACTTCCGAGTCGCATGAGGCCGCTAAAAAAGAATGTTGAAGAAGAAACAATAATCCGTGGGCATAAATTTAATTGCACAACATTTCAGACACTGAAGCTCCACGCAAAAAAAAATTTGGAAAAAAAAAACAACAGAGTATCAGCGACAAATATAATATGTAAATTATTACGCAAGATCAGGGAGACGATTAATTTTAGTTTGTTTCCATTGAAACGACAAAGACGTCCGAAACAAATCCCCTTAACAAATTAGCTTCCATTAAGCCAATTTCCGCTGACGTCACGGGGAGTGATGGCTCAACAGCCATTCAGGAAAAGTTGATAAGCACTCGGAGGTTCTCCGGCGAAAAACAAAGGGTTGCACGCGCTGATTGAAATGAAAATCCGGAGAAAAATATTCTTCGAGGTGAAGTGGTGAATAATTTGAAAGGTGGATACATAACGTTACTTCATAATCAGCCCGAAACTGTGGGTGAGGCCCGGAGATTTTTATCCGTCTTATGAACCCCTACTCCGGAGAAAATTATCTCAAAAATGACTGTGACAAAATTCATAAGAAATTTTCGGTAAATACTGACATTGTGCTAGCTTATCAAATACATAAATTAACGCCTTAAGTATTGTCTTACAAATATATAATTAATGTTTGTAGGAAATATCATTATTTTTTCACATATATTTATTGTCTATTAACAATTAATTTATTTTTATGTTTCTGTATAATTTTTCAATACATTTATGTAGCTACCTTTGCGTATTGAAGTCTTAATCAGAAAGTAATATTAATCACATTAATTTATAGATTTAATATATGAGGGCACGATTGTCACCAAGCCCAACAATAACCTCGTGCTCAGAGTCATTCGATGTACGTATGTTGAGTAAAGGTATGTGAGAATATATTAGACTATTCGTAAGCAAGAAACCAGGTATTTTTTAATATAAATTACTTCAGGTTTAAACCGATCGTGTTCAAATAGTTATAATCGTTTAAGACTTAAGGTACAGATACACATGCTTCTTTACTGGCATGCTAATGAGCATGCCACTAATAAGCATGCCCTAACAACTGCATGCTCTTGTCATATATAAATGGAAACTTTGCAAACTGAAATAGAAAATTCAAGTGAACCAATAAATCAAAAAAGTTCCCGAGTTTCCATCCGCACATTTTTGATTTTAGTTTATATAACTTTTATTGTAAGATTTGAATCATTCATGCCTATTAATAAAGTTTCGTAAACATTATTTCTCACTATATTATTTTTACACAACGGTGACCGAGTATTCCGCAGACATTCGTGATTCCTATAATAAGTCACGAAAAGTAATGTTTGAGAAGATCGCATCGAATACTAGCCGCGAAGCCCGCGAATGACATAAGCATGCTCATAAATAAGCAATCCTGTTCACACATGCTCCAAAGATACCCCTTCTCTATGGTGAATGACAGTAGCATGCTTATAAATCAACCGGCGGTTGATTTTTGAGCATGCCACTAGGTGGCATGCTCATTTCTAGCAATGTGCGTACACACATGCCACTAATAAGCATGCCACTGTCAAAGTCGATACTGCGCATGCTCACGTGCCACTAAAGAAGCATGTGTATCAGACGCCTTACTGATAAACGACTCGGACTAAGCAAGATCGGAAACGCCGTTCGGTAACGCTGTATTAGGTGACGCCAGCAAGTATAATGAGTGCGCTAGCGCGGGTCGATGCCGCTCGACATGGTTCTCGGACACGGCATGGTGCTCAACCAGTAAGTGTAAATTATCAAAAATATTAACAAATAAGATAGAAAATTTTGTTTTTAACGACTTGAATACACAAGATATTACCAAACTTAATAAAATTAACTTAATGAAAGTAAACCTATTTTGTTTTAATCATTTTAACCAAAGTAAAAATGTATATAAATATCTAAAAAAATGAACGGTTTGTGATAAATAATAAATATATGTATCACACAGTTAAAATTCAGTAGAATGCTTTCTTTCGAAAAAAATTAGATGCCACATGAACTCGAACCCGGAACTTTCGTATTTCTGGTAGATTACTTTATCCACAAGGTATGATGAGCCATGTCAGCCTTTTTTTTATTTTTATTTTTTTTTTAAATTTAATTTTATTTAATTTTACACCCTTATGGGGTTATTCACTTTTACATTATTTATTTATAACATGTTTTTATTTAACTCACTTTGACTGTTGTTTGTTTGTTGTCCTGGAATATTTTTATTCATTTGTCACCAACTTCCGGACCAGTTCTGGAAGGAGAACATTCTAGAAGATTTCCGAAAGTTTTATAAGGTTCGAAATTGATTGGCGGAGTGTATCGGTAAGTCTAGAAGGTTCCAAATGTTCGATAAAGCTCTAGAAAGTTCTGGAAAGAGAACGTTCCAGAAGATTCCCGAAAGTTCTGTTTCAAACGAAGTGGCGGAGTGTATCGGTGACTCTAGGTTTCAGAACGTTCGATAAAATTCTAGAATGTTCTGGAATAAGAACGTTTTAGAATATTCTATAAGGTTCTAAACTGAGTGGCGGAGTGTGTCGGTGAATCTAGAAGTTTCCAAACGTTCGTTAAAGGTATAGAAAATTCTGAAAGGAGAATTTTCTAGAATATTTCCGAAAGTTCTATAAGGTTTCAAACTGAGTGGCGGAGTTTATCGATGAGTCTAGAAGGTTCCAGAATGCTCTAGAAAGTTCTGTATGGAGAAAGTTTTAGAAAGTTTTATAAGTTTCCAATTACACCGAAACCAACAAAAAGGAGACGTCAAAGCAATTGTACGCTCACCGAATTATGGCCAGACCCATATGGTCTAGTTAATAAATAAATGCGTAGTTATCCGTAGTACATATTCGATCGAGTTTACCTGTAGTACATGAGGCACACGGTAGCGTGGAGCAGCAGGTTCAGAAGGTGGTACCCGGCCGGCTGCAGGCCGTGGAGCATGTAGTTCCATCGGAAGGTCACCACAGTCAGGGGACGGTAAGACTTGTGACTTTGCTCCTGGAAGGATAAAACAACACATTTTATTGAATTTCCGCACAAAAATTACATTGTAAAATAAGAAAAGCGAATGCTTTTGTTTTGAAAATTTATGAAGCAAAAAAAAAGAACAATAAATAAAGCTAAGAAATAGTGAAATAGAAAATATACACTAAATTAAAATTTCATACAATAAATAACATATATAATATATTTGAATAAAATATTCCATAAAATCGTTCCAAAAAAATTGCTTTATAATACTACTGCATTAATTTTATTTTTATACTAGCTATTCGTACCCGATGTTACACGGGTTAAGGATTAAGTTGAAAATAAATTATTCTTCAAAGACAGCAAAATTATTTTGTGGTGACATTATAATTATAATTTATAGAAATAAACTTTGTCTACACCACTTTTTTATTGAAAAAATCAACATGTTAAAATAAAAAAGTAGTGTAAACAAAGGTTATTTCTATAAATTATAATACGAAAATAAATTGCTTGGCATAAGCCTAAGAGACGAAAATTAGACGCAGAACTAGGATAGTGGATATGATGGATCGTGTAGCGAAGCTAAAATGGCAGTGGGCAGGCTGCTACATCCGAGAGTCCTGAAGTGGAGACCTTCGGAGAGTAAAAGAGGCATTTGAAGACTTCAAAAGAGATCGGCTGATGATAAAGCCGCTATGGAGAGGAAGAAATGGCTACAACTAGCAAACAACAAGGAAGGATGGAAGGTTACGGATAAAGCCTGTATCTAGCAGTGGAAAGATGATGGCTGAAGAAGAAGAAGAAGAAGAAAAAAAAAATGACAAAGTATATAGTAACTTTACATAAAAAAGCTTATTAAAATTGGTTAAAAACAGGGTATTAATTATCATGACATACGGACCAGAAATTTTGATAACTAGGTACGAAGTACGAAAATTCTTAAAATGGAGGTCCGAGAACTCGAAAGAGTAATGTAATTTTTTCGTATGTTACATTTTAAAATCCACGCTTAAAAAACGATACAATGTTTATTTTCAAAAAAAAACAGTGCAATGTAACATTTTTTTAGTCGGACCATTAATTATGACAGCTGCCTGCCACCGCGCTGGTCACACTGTAGCGCGGCCGCCGCGGCAAGGACACATAATGGCGCCGACAATTAAAAAGGCTTTCCGCAAATAACGTAGCCCGCGGGCGCACCGCACACATTTAATTGGGTTTTGTTACTGGCCCATTCCCTATTAGCCCTCGCTGCGGGGCGGCCAAGTCGCGCCCCGCCCGGTTCACCCGGTAGTTTTAACTAAGTTGACTTGATCCGAGCTTACCACTCGATTTGGAACTGGGTAGGGTTGCGGACACTGTTCGCGTGACAAACTCCTCGTTTTGTTTTAGACTAAAATAAAAATATTGAATCAGCTCAATCAATAAATCAGTACTAAATGAATGCATCAAAAGATGCAAGTACAAGTTGGTCACAAGCCTTTAAAACGTTAGGTAGCGTGGTAATTCTATTTTAAAATAAAACACATTATAATAAGTATCGTTAAACGTAAAGCTTGCTACATGAAACAAAAATTAGTAATTAAATGAGACACAAGAATTCACTCAACTACATTCTTCACCATTCACTCAACTACAATCTTCGGGATAAACTACAAACTAAACATTGCAAAATGTTTAATTTATAGTTTACCCCGAAGAAGCATCAATGGTTCCGAAACCGGTTGGTGTTACCAAAAATATGTATAGTGGTTGAAACAAAGTGAAGTTTTGTGTTTCGTTTAGTTAACAAGTAAATAAATAAAAAAAAGACACGCTTTTATACGCTTCCATTGAATAGGTACCCGCATACATTCGTAATCGATTTTTGACATCACCCAAGCATTATCCAAATATTTCAGACAACCTGTTTTTACTCCCTTTGTATTAACTCGTGGCGTCTGCTTGCTTGCTTGCCGGCTTGCCGGGTGAAAAAACTTGGGATCGATTTTTAACCCTTTTCCCGTTATCCAATCGAGTTGAAACTTTGCAAACAGACTCGTGGCGACGATCAAGAAGATCTATCAAATTTTCGTTAAAAAAAATAAAAAATTATAGTATAATTTTGGATTTTTAGAAATTTTAACGTTTTTTTCAAATTGGAATCATTACAAAAGTTTGATTACTAGAAACGCGGCGGCCCGATAACGTCGCGGAATATTTTATAAATTTGAATTACTCCGTCGGTATACATAATAGGTACTTCACTTCGAATTTCGAAAATCTAAATTGACTGACAAATGTTTTTAGAATTTAATCTTCAAAGCATGAAGTTTCTTATCAAAGCTCAAAACATCTGACATTTTAGAAATATATTAAATTACTGTAAGTTTAGTGCTATGTTATATGTTTTAATTCGTCTTTAATTGTTGTCATATTTTACAAAGAAAGGGAGTATTCTAAAAACTTGGTTTTTATGGGTTACTTTTCTTAGACTTTAAAACTAATTTTCGAACGGAATGTTCTTCAGCTGTTTCTGCGGCTTTTGCATGTGAGTGACGTGATTATTAATTTTAATCAAAATAATGAACAAATTTACGATTTATTAGTACATAGTCGTCCACGTAATGACAATGTTAGTATCAGAGCTTCAGCTGGTCGGGAAGTTGGTGAAAAATCAATTAAAATATTCCAGGACAACGAACAAACAACAGAAAAAGTGAGATAAATAAAAATATGTAATAAAAAATAATTTAAAAATGAATAACCACAAAATAATAAAAGGGTGTAAAATTAAATTAAAATGGGGTAATATGATGGAAATTCCCATGGCTGACATGGCCCATACCTCAGTGGATAAAGTAATCTACCAGAAATACGAAAGTCCCGGGTTCGAATCCCAGTGGCATCTAATTTTTTTCGAAAGAAAGCATTTTACTGAATTTGAACTGTTTGTGATAAATATATTTATTATTTATCACAAACAGTTCATTATTTTAGATATTTATATAGATTTTTGCTTTGGTTAAAATGTTTAAAACAAAATAGGTTTACTTTCATTAAGTTAATTTAATTACGTTTGGTAATATCTTGTGTACGTACGTGGTTCTTTTCATGTCGTTATAAACAAAATTTTCTATCTTATTTGTTCATATTTCTGATGGCAGCGAAGCCTATTCAGGTCTTTGATCGCCTGTACTACGTCTTCAGGCATCTCTGTATCGTCTACTACTGTCTTTTGATAGGGGTTTTTAGCCGCGTTGTGTCTTTGCATATCTTTGTACTTTTTGACGTTTCGTCGGATTTTTTTAAAATATCTTTTTGAGTGCACGGGATTCTTCACATTGCCTTTCTCAGTATTTTTGACATCTAAATATAGGGGAGATGTAGATAATGGGGATCACTTAAGCAAGAATTGAAATAAAATGAAATCTATTTATCAACTATTTATTGTTAAACTCTTATAATAAACTTTACTTACATTATCTACAATTTTAATCACTTTGGCTTACTCATTTAGTAACAATAGAGATTTAAAAAAAAAATAGCTTTGATAACCATTTTCAACATCGGTTGGCAATGGTGATCAGCATGTAGACAATGGTGATGAACACATGTCGCATACATAATTGCTAGCCGAGTCCCACCCACTACAGTCGGCGTGAGCCCAAAGCCCACAAGACGTGCACCGATACCATACTTCTTTGTCTCGACCAAATTCTCTACACACAAGACACATGTTATTGTCTTCTCCATCGTCGTCTTCACCGTCCTGGCATAACTCATCTATGTTCATATCTGACGTCGAAGAATCATTTGATTCCTGCAAAATTTTCATCTTAACCTTCTGAACTCTATCCTTCTGTGGCTTGCTTTTCTTTACCACTTCTTTTCCGTTACTTTTTCAGCTTTAGACTTCTTTTTGTTCTCTTTCTCAACCAGAGCGTCTTTGATCGGTGTGGAAGTCAAAATTGTTGCATGCTGCTTTTTTCTTTCTTGTCTTTTCTTTTTTTGATTTGGAGCTTTTTCAGGCATCTGGATGAAATTTTGGATACTTGGCAGGTTCCCAGATGTTGATGGCATTGCATGTTCGAATTGAGACGAGAATGGAATATTCATGACGTTTGCGGCTTTTCTCATGAAATAATTCTGTTCGTCCATGAGCTTTATAGCTTTTTCTAGTTGGTCCATAGACCAACTAGCTTTGCTTGTCTTCCTGGGACGAACTTTCGGCATCTACAAACAAAAAATACTGTTTCATCGAGGTTAGGTAATGTGGGCAATTAGAGTCACCAATGCAGGCAATTGGAGTCAAAACACTGTTGTGACTCCAATTGCCTGCATGGGCGAAAATAAGAAAAAGTGAATCCTAATGAAAAAGTTGACAACATATTATCAATCTGAGTACACAAATTAATATTTAGTAATTCAAGACTTACCTTTGGTTTTATCAACTCGTAAAATTACATCAAAATGGCACGAAATCTTCACACGCCCATTTTTCTCCAGCGCGTCGCGCAAACTGAGTGAGCGAGCGGCGGCGCTCGGGAATGACGTGAAGCTAACGCATAGTCATGTCGGTACCAGTTGACTGCGTTCGGTTTGTTATTTTGAGGTGACCACCATTGCTTACTGACTCTATTATTGCATACATCTCCCCTACTACTTTTTAGTCTCTTGAAAATCTGAAAGAGATCGATCGGCATTGGTACGGGGGCGCCATCGGCTATTTTAAGTGACTGAAAAGACAGAGAAGTGTCTCCAGAGGAAACGGTCAGGACTGGTCAGAGCGACCATCCAGTGGACCCCTAGAAAGAGGACCCAGAAGTCTATCAACAGCGGAATCGGGTGGACTGAGTAGCTTGATACTACGGCTGTTATAGACAGGTCCAGAGAAGAACGATAGGATCAGTGGATCCGGTTATCAGGGCGATCACCAAGCCGCCAGTGCCGGCACAGAAGACGGGAACATGGAGGACGTGGCCATCATCGCACCACGCGCGGTAGAAATTCGACGACGGAGAGAAGACGGAAGACCCAAGGTACTAGAAATAAGATTATTATTTTTTGTTTGTATATTGATTGTGCTCCTCTGTATATAATTTCAGGTGTAATTGTACCCTAGGCTATTAGTCCGTAGATTAAGGTTCAATTTTCATTAATATAATTATTCTTGACTCTAAATTTTTATTTTATCTCCCCGTCCCACCCTCTAAGTGACTGAATTGTGGAATAGCGATACAGCCTGAGAGCGCGAGGTGCGACTTAAGAGTACCTCCGCCTCCTGGCGTAGCCAGGACCTCTCTTTATTAATTTAATTCAAGCGAAATAAATTAAAGCCGTATCGTTAAGGTGTTATATCCTATCTTTATACCCGTATGGAAAAATAACGTGACCAACACGTTATTGCAAAACACTAGCAATATAATAATTCGGTTTTTATATAAGTGCTTTTAATACTGATAAAATATAATTTTTGTATTGTTAAATAGTAAAAATTATATTTATCTTTCCAAGATAATAACATTTAAAGCATCTCCCGTAACATTTTATGATATTATTGCGAAATACCATTTAATGTCACTTTGACTTTTGCCAATACCATAGGTAAGAAATGATCAATATACCTGGCAGTAGGAAAATTCTTACTGGTAATAGAGACAAAGTACCTATCCTATTATCATCCGACGCAATTGTAAAGCAATGCTCTACCTTTCATAACTAGACACAAAAATAATATAAGTGTTAAAGTAAAAGTAAAGTAAAAGTATATTCAACGTTTATTTAAAATAATGCAATACATATAAAATATACCTGTTCATCGAATGGAAAGAATGAAATATATTTTTTGAGGTTGATAAAGTTAACCCCAATTGAAAAGTTACCTTATGCTCGGGACGTTGAGTGACCTCCACAAGTTTGTTACTGTCGTCCTTTATATCACGTTTTGAAGCCTACAAATAAATGCGGGCAGTTTGTGTCGAGCGGGGTCTCTCTTACGCAAATAACCCATTGGTGTAACGATTACAATCCTTTCGGTGGTGGCAAATACCTCGTTCACTTTGTGAGTGTTTGAAGAAAAGTACAATATTTCGACGAATTAACTCGGCAATACCTACAAAGGTAGGTTTGGGTCTTCCACGTATACCCCTAAGTCAATAGTACAGTTAACCGAATTAAAATGTGTCAAAGTGAACAGTATTGCAAAACAAATTTTTTAACATTTGAGTTTTTCTTTATAACTTTTAGAAATTGGTAGGTACGTACTTTCCAGCTTTCTGTGTAAATTTGAACATTTTTTTCTGACATATTGAAAAGAACCTTTAAGTTACCCAAAGAATTGAGGCCATCAAATATCCACATAAATTGTCAGCTTGCAAGATACATGAAGCTTTGAAATGCTCAATTAAATGTAAAAAAATAAGAAGCAATTTTGTTCATTTGATATTTTATTCGAAAGAAAAGAATTCATATCTAATTATAATGATATTTTATTATAATACTAGCTGGTTGGCCCGGCTTCACTCGGGACCATAATTCGGTAAGCATAGAATTGTGTTGACGTTTCTTTTTTGCTGGTTTCGGCACCTGTGATTGGATTGCCTTGCTGGACCGTCTTCGCTTTGCCAAAATATCAACAGATATTTTTTGCGCACAATCATAACACTCTAAAGAGAACTTTTCAAAACTTTCTAGAGCATTCAGAAATCTTATAGAACTTCCTGGAATATTCTAGAACTTTCCCTTTCCTGAACCTTCTAAAACATTATAATTCTTTCTGGAGCCTCTAGACCCACCGACGTACTCCCCCATTCAGTTTGGAACCTTATAGATCTTTCTGATA